>CM035168.1:21033522-21329959 GCA_020205615.1 Panax quinquefolius | reverse complement strand
TGATTTTAACACCTCCAATCCGATAAAATACCGATAAAACACTCAACATTAATTCCTTCATTAATAACCACATAAATAAATCCATCATTTATATTCATATAAAATAAATATTTCCTTATCATATGAATCAATAATTAATTATTCACAAATAATATTACGTAATCACATTTATGACAACCAGCTGCTCCTCAGAAAGCAGGGGCTTTCCAATAAGGATCTCTCCTCATCGGGCGCCGCAATTAGTGACCAAACCTCTCCTTAGATGTAACTTTCTAGACATTGCCAATAATGTTATCTAATAATATTATTCAAATAATATGAATTATCGATCCGATAATGGGAAATATCGCAAAAGGACAATTATCAAACAAGAATAATATAAAATACCAACGCAAAGAATTATCGAATCAATAAAATAAAATATCGAATAAAGAATTCATCAGGGAATAATTATCGAGTAAAGGCCATCCACGCATTTAATCAATAATTCAACAATACTGCGGTAATACCGTGCGCCATCGCG
Source organism: Panax quinquefolius (assembly GCA_020205615.1). Taxonomy (NCBI): domain Eukaryota; kingdom Viridiplantae; phylum Streptophyta; class Magnoliopsida; order Apiales; family Araliaceae; genus Panax; species Panax quinquefolius. The sequence continues at coordinate 21,329,436 of CM035168.1, read as the reverse complement.
GCAACAACGCGTATTAGTGTGTTTTAACCACCGTATTCCAACAGCCTTAATCAGAATAACTACTGCTATTTAAACCACCCAAACTTTGTCGCTTTCCTCCTCATCCAATCGCTCACATGTGGGCCTACACATGGTCTTTGTCGCATTTCTCATCCAATCGCTTCCACATGGGCTCATTATTACGGTCGCTGGCCGCATTTCCACCACCAAACTAATATTCCCTAATAAAGATTAATATTTTATAACCACTGCTTATTTTGAAATATTCATGATTTAACCCTTAACTATCCACATTAATCAAATCAACCCTTACTATTTCAAAATAATAAATAAAGGAAATTCTTTATTTAAAAATTTTGGGGTCTTACATCCGCTAGGGGTCCAATTAATGATTGAGCCGGTCATTTAATATTCCCCGACAAAAAGAATATTCCCCACCAAAACTAATATTTTATAACAACTTCATACTTTGCAAAATTTATAAATACTACCCACAACTATAATATTATCTTAAATTCACACCATAATATTAAAAATTATTTCGACAAAATTTAAATCTTTATCGATAAAATCTGGGTCTCACAATCTCCTCCTTATGGAATTTCGCCTCTAAATTAGGGTACTTACCCGGTATGATAAAGAGGTGAGGATACCTCAATACCTTTTATCGCTTGAAAACATTAAATTCATCTTTGCAATCCTACCAAAGATATTTATTCACAATTCATCTTTGCACTACAGCCAAAGATATACAATCAGAAACCAATAATGCCGAGACGCAGCTTAATAGTATCACGACTTAATTATCCATGCACCAATCGCCAAGGATATTCGTGTTTTCATTTACTACCATGATTATACCGAATAACTTCGGTCATAATCATACCAAGTCTATCAATGCACTACTACCAAAGATGACTTTTACCACATCCATGAATTAATATTTCATTGCCGAGACTCAAATCAATAATTAATCCATATCATCGAATCATCCCCGCACTACGTGCCAAGGATATTCATTAAGATCACGACCACTAATTATCCATGCACTACTACCAAAGATAATCGTATTCATTAAGATCACGACCACAAATTATCCATGCACTACTACCAAAGATAATTGTGTATTCAATTACTGCTATGATTATACCGAATAATCCTCGGTCATAATCATACCAAGTCCATCTATGCACTACGTGCCACGTATTTACTTTCAACATAATATAAACACGAGGATTATGATATAAAGAATCAATCAAATGAGATAAAGGATAAATATTAAACATTTATAATATAATTTATCCAGATTCAAGAATATTCCCATGTTATCAATCACTTAATAATCTCATAATCTAATATCATTAATATTATAATAATATTTTAATCACTTCTAAATTTATAAACAATTTATCTCAATTGTTTACGCTTTACCATATAATGCATTTAATCATTCAAACCGCCATACTCATAAGATATCATCACCAATTATCAAATCTCTCATCAAAAATATGCATATATTCTATATAGGATTCTCTAGCCATAAAATCTTATTTTCAACTTTGTTATTTCACATAACATATTTAACTCATATGTTCAGAATTAAACTATTTTCATGAAAATACCAAATCAGTCCCAAAAATATTTCTTTTCTGGGATTTAGCATAATATAGTCCCATAATGAAAATATATTTTTCGGAATTTTTAAAATTCATTTACTATTTTTCAAAAATCAATTTCTAATTAATTCCTTAAGAAATTAGCTACCTCAAGTTTAACTCCAAAATTCCCAAATCTTGACAGGACCTTACCCATGTTAACGTGAGCTTCCAGTTTAAATTTCATGGTCATCGGAGTTATAGAACTCGTTATAGCGTCATTTAAAAACCTAAATATTGAAATAGTCATAACTTGCTCATTTTAAGTCGAATGAGCTCATTTTTGGACAGGAGGTACTTTATACCATATACCTTCATGTCCCAAAAGGCCAGAATTTTTCATAATTTAAGTGGCCGAAACAGCCTGTCTAAAATCATGGCAGCAGCTTTTTCGGTTTTTTGCAGCTTTGCACCTTTGCTAAAATCAGTCCACACAAAATCTACAACACCTTTTCCAGTAATTCCACTTGGATTAGTTAGGTAACTCATAGATCTAACTCTAGGACTTGACCACACTCAAAAATTCAAAATATAATAGGAGATATGGTCAATTGAATTTCATGTTACGTTTTTCACCAAAATCTGATTTTCAACTTTTTGTGATTTCTAAGAAACTTTCATGTTTTCACATACTAACCAACATAACTCATCTTAAAACTTACTAATACTTCATATACCCATGATTTTCATCAGTTCTATACTTTTATTATGACTTTCATCATAATCCACGTAAATGCATCCTTTTAGTTGAAGAAATATTTGAGGGTTTAAGAAATGGGTTTTGTACCGGGTCAATACAAAATTCGATTTCACGCCTAGGTAGGCTAGGAAATCTTCAAGAATACGCCAAAAATTTATTAATGATAGAAATATCATTCAAAATCGCTACTCTTATCCAAGACTTGATAGTACGTTACATTGATACCAACTGACTTCTATCCTTTAACCTAGATAGACCTCACAATTATACCTATCAACTTGTCATCGCTATTCACGACGTCCGCCCGTAAAGTCCGCTTCTGCATTCCACACAAGGAAGTCAACAACGAAAGGATCGGCTCTTACTTATGGCTTGATATAACAAAGGATTAACTTGTGGTTTGGTTCTTTGAATTCAGATAACAAAGTTGGTTAGAATATGAAAACTAACAACCTTACAAAAAGAATAATAAGTAGTTAATCAATCGCTTTCAAAAATTACCTCAAGGCTATTAATTATCAAAGAGATAAGATCATGAAAGTGTCGCTTTATTTGAAACAACAAGATTAATAAACAAAGGAGGTGAACGAAGGTTTCTCCCAACGGTTTTAAGCAATGCTTTTAGATAAATCAAAGTGATCTAATTTTTCCGAGTCAAATTTAAACATTGAACACAACTAGGTAGAATAAAAGAGTGGGTAGAACTTGTATTGAATAAAGTATAGACTTCCCAATAATTTATAATTGGAATTTACCCATAATAACTTCGCTCGGTTTTCAATAAACGCCTCGCTTAAATTACCGAAGCTCGACTTTTTACCGGATAGGGTACATTCCACCCTTAAGTGCTTCTTCACATTCCTCGATCCATGATTTGAATCATTATTCTCGATCCATATCGAATTCTTGACCGCTATGCATGTGGTAGATTCCTAATTCGATGTTGGGTTCTCCCATTAGTCATTCAAAAAGCAAAGTCCATTTCATCTATTTTCGCTTTATCGATCTGGACGCCTTTTTCTACACTATCAACGAATACAGTGCCTTTTTAATGCATCGATTCTCCTTCGTCATTGTTTCTTCTTTCACTCTTGTCGATAGGAAATTCTGTAATTTAGTAGTACTTAAGTGATTTTGTTCGAGATCACATACTAACCCAATTTTGTTGTCAGATGAGTTATACTTTGACTTATCGCTCCTTCTTCAACCCTCGTAGAGTATATCACGAACACGGGTATTTAGGTATAATAAGTTTTGATACGTGGAGATAATGTATTCTCCTCGACTCTCACCGCTACCTCTCGCAACTAGAATCTGTGCACAACAGTTACTTCAATAACTAAGTGAAGAGAAATCTCCTAATGTTTAGATCCGAAATCGACAACCCAAACCCAGTAGTCCTAGGGTTAAGGCGTAATGAGAATTTAGAAAGGACAACGTCACATTCTACTCCATTTGCAATATTTGCCAGTTGTGCCATTTAAGGATCAAATACCCTATATCGAACCAATTAAATAACAAATAAGAACTTGGTACAAGGTCATACTAGCAAGGAATTCCATCCCTCCTAGTTCTTATAAGATTTAATTGGTGATCATTCCCTAAGTCGATATGGTGGAAGGATCAAAATGAATATACACGCCACCCATCTTGGGTCGCCAAGAACTACATTTACATCAAAGGTACTTTAATATGCCGGTATACGACATAATGTTGAATATATTGTCTATATATATACCGGAAACTCAAAAGCTGAGTCCTTATTACAACTATTATCACACTATTTCACGTGGAGGCTTATGCCCTATCCTCTCGACCATTAGCTTCCTCGAATATGTTCTCAAAGAGAACAAAGGAAAGAAAGGGTAGCTTATATTATAAGATTGCGTAATATTTAATTATTAATGTGATTACAATAGATAAGTTTATCAATTATCCATTAAATCAAGTAGAAAATTCTAGGTTTTAAAAGGTTTTTCATCATCATGCCGATCGCCTTTATAAATCCACATCATCGTATCACCCTCGCACTTACCAAGGATAATAAATGGATGACTACCTAAAGGGTCACAATCCCAAAAACTATCCATCATCGGTGCCAAGACTTTTATCAATTATTTATAGAAGTTTAACCGAATGATTCCTCATAATCGTAATAAGTATGCACGTTAAGTATATTTAATTTAATCTATGGTGATGAGAATAAAATTCAATAAAACAAGCAAGAATTAAATAGAATTTATTAACATTTAATGATACTTTAGAGTAAAATAAGAATTCGTAAGATATTTCCAAATATATGATAAAGATATTCTACTAATTTCATGGAAGTATAGAAGTCTTATTAATATAATAAAGAATTAACAAAAGAAATCACCATGCATTAATCGCATGCAATGTATTCCAATTATAATTTCTAAAGAGTAGGAATTGTCGTGAAATTCACACCACAGATACTCTCGTTTAAATGGAATTAGATGAAGCATCCTGAAAATTAGATAAAGGAGTTCCAATTAACGATTCCTGTATGCCCAACATGTAATAAGATTAGGGAGCCCTTAACCAGTTGTAAAACACATGGTGATTTAATGTAATAATAATTTTAACCAGGGTCCTAAAACTGTAAAATTTTTAAACTACGATTTTTACACGTTTCCACTAATTTTGTGCAATTTGATTGCGTTCATAAATATTACAAACCTGTGATGGCATCGAGCCAAACCTTTATGCGAATTATTAATTGTTTTAATTTAATATGTATATTGATATGTGTTTAGAATAATTTAATTGGGCATTTATTGTATAAAATTAAAAAAAAAAAAAAGGCCACGAAATCAGTTGCCGTTTTTTTTGTTTTCTGTTCGCTAATCCGTGGGTTAATTCATGATTCATGGGTATGATTTTTTTTAAAAACATTGTCCCACGTGGCCTATTAAAAGAATCATGAAGTACATTTTTGAAAAACTTACTAAGTGATTATTTTTTGAAAAAGGATGCACGTTATATATATATATATATATATATATATATATATATATATATATATATATATATATATATATATATATATATAAAACATGTCTTCACACATATATATATATATATATATATATATATATATATATATATATTATATAAAACATCGCTTACGTGAATTTTTTTTAGGAAGATACGGATACTATACATATATATATTATACGGTTAATATAATATATATATATATTAATTATTTTATAATTAAAATAAAAGTTTATTTTAATTTTAAAATAAAAGTTTATTTTAATATTAAAATAAAAGGTTTATTTTAATTTTAAAATTAGATTTCATGCTAACTAATTAGAGTTGGAATTAGATTCCATAATAACTAATTGGAGTTGAAATTGGATTATATGTTTCCTTAAATAAAGGATTTTATTTAGATAGGAAAGAGAATCCTAATTTCCTTAAATAAAGGAGTTTATTTAAATATGAAATAAGATTTCATATTATTCAAAATAAAGGAGTTTATTTGTGAATAGGGAAAGAAGAATCGTGTTTCCTTTAGAAAGGAGTTATATTTTTTTTACATGGAATTGGATTCCATAATTAATTAAAATAAAGGAGTTTATTTTGATTAAAGATTTTGATTAAAATAAAATAGTTTATTTTATTCAAAATTGGATAAATTAAAATAAAATAGTTTTATTTTGATTTAAATTTGGATTGAAATAAAGGAGTTTATTTTAATTCAAAATTAGATTTTATACTAACTAATTTTGCCCATTAAATGATATCAATATATATATTGAATGTTTATTATTCATAAGATGAATGTTATTTATTGATGCATATGGTGATGTGTATGATAATAAATGGGATTGATTATGGACTATTGACCAATGTGATTGGATTTTATTTTAGTTGGATGCATGAATGTATGGGTTTTATTAAATGGGGTCTCAGACTTCGTCTTCTCTAATTTTTTAAATGTAAATTCTATCTCCTCCTATGTACTTCCCTCGATATTGCGATCAAGGTTTCTATTTATTTTAAATAGTTTTGTAATAGGAATAGTTAGAATTAATTTTGAAAAATTGAGATCATCGGCAAGGAGCGCTTGAAGATCCGTTTGTAATGGAGCAAGGGTTTAAATGTAATAGTTATATTTAAATATTATTTCTTGCACCCTTGAGGGTTCACCTTTTGGTTCACTTGGTGGCTCTAGTGAACCAAACTAGAATAAAAGTCCATAATCAATCCAGGTAGAATAGAGTATCCTATATGTGCATGCTTATACTATATATATTATATATTATGCAAACTTGCTTCAGCATGTCCATTAATATGACGCGCGTATTTTATATATATATATATGTGTATGCTAATGTATTAAACAAGATGAGATAAATTAATAACAAACCCCTCAATTTTTATATTAAGTCCTAAGCGTTCAAAGATATTTGGAATATCGAGCGTCGTCTTCTAGCATGATAAAATTAATAGAGTATTAAATATTTAATATGAGTTTGTTTGTGTCACCACAAGGCAAATATTAAGTATTTAAGATGTTAATTTATCACATTTGATGCTTATAAAGAAAATTGAACAATATTGTTTTGTTGTGTCACCACAAGGATGATATTTTTCTTTTTGAATATATGGAGTGCTAGTTTCGGACTTAACTTGGATAATTTTGATTCGGATGTGCCACCACTTGATCAAAATAATCTAAGAGGCAAAAGAAAAAGAGTTGTATAGTTGATGTAATTGACAAAAAGTTGTCTACCTATTTATTTATATATAGTTTGTTGTGTCACCACAAGGCTATATACATTTGAAATGGGATCCTTATTCTCACTAGCAAATCTTTAATTAGATTTTTCCTAACTATATAAGTGAGGTAATATAGTTTGAAGAAAATAGTGGGAGATACCAATTTAAAACAAGACCTAATTTATTTTGGTAATTAATAAAAGAATGTATGTTAAAATGTTGTTAATTACAAATTCATTTACAGAATTTTACAATGTCTAAAATTACTATCACTGCGAAATATATTAGATGTTATTTAACCGAACAGTATTAAACGCAATTTGGTTAAGGAATTTGAGAATAGTTCTCATGGGTGAAAAGTTATCTTATGTCCTTAATATGTCTATCCTCGCAATGGTTGCGTATAATGCCTCCGAGGAAGACATTGCTACTTTTAGAAAGTGGCAAGATGATGCACTGATTGGCTCAATGCATCATACTCGCATCTATGAGTAACGAGCTTCAGCCACGTCGGATGATCATCGTAGATGCTTTCTACTATATTCCCACATCAAGTAGTTGATGGTGAGGAAAGTAGGACCGATAGATATCGAGGATATCTAAGGAGCTCTTCCGATCTAGAATGACCGATGACACAAAGATGCGGATAAAAGTCCTTTACATAATCAATTTGATTGATCAATTAGGATAACGAGTTTTGTCATGGATGGAGAGTTGAGCCAAGATTTGATCTTGCACTCACTCCTCCGGACTCCTTTCACAATTGTTGTGAATTTTTCATATGAACAAGCTAGATATCCTCTCATTTGATTTGCTTAACATGTTGAAAAATGTTGAGAGTCACTTTCCAACCAAGAAAGATCAAGTCTTCTTGGTAGGGGCCAAAGGATCTTACGAAAGAAGAACGATTCAAAGAAGGTAAATAGAAAGGCATAAACAAAGGATAATAAGAACAAAACCGATCACGGATAGCAAAGGAGCTTGCTTCCACCGCAATAAGCACAGGCCTTTGGAAAGAAAGCTGCGAGAAGCATCTTGTAGAGGCTAACCAAAGAAGCGAAGCGAAGTTTCGATTCATAATCTGCTTTTTGTTCATGATTGAAATAAATTTTTCTTTAAGTCAAGGTTCTACTTGGGTATTGGATACCGACTTTGGTTATCATAAATATAGATTTATGAAGGGACCAAGTAGAAGTAGAAAGTTAAACAAAGATAAGTAATCCTATGTGTAGAAAATGAAGCAAAGGTTGCTACATTAGCTATAGAAACTTATAGTTTAGCACTGCCTACGGGCAAATCTATTAAGTCAATAAGTTGTTATTGTATTTTAATTCTTGTTAGAAACATTATTTCCATTTTATTGTTGGACAATAAAATTTTTGGTATTATAATTAAGAACAATTGTTGTTCTATTTATAATAATAATGTTTCGTATAGAACTGAAAGATTACTTAATGGATTTCGTATACTTGACTTACGTAAAAAATTATTTTGTATATTGAACAAACTAGTATAAGAAAAGGAGATGATCATTCAAAGAGTTGAATGTATGTATTTGTTGAAATATAAGTGTGAATTATTTGAAAGGTTCAAAGAATTCAGAAGTGAAACAAATTGACAAAGTATTAAGATTCTTTGATTAGATCAAGGAATAAATACTTGTGCAATAAGTTTCTAAATCATCTCAAATGGTTTTCTTATAATGGACAAATCCTGATACACAATAACTGATTGATGTATCTGAAAGGAAAAATCATACATTGTTGGACATGGTGCGATCCATAATAATTTTACCGACATTCCAGTATCCTTCTAGGATCATGTCCTAGAAATGGCTGCATATCTACGAAAAGGTAATCTCTAAATCCGGCCCCAAGACTCCATAAAAGTTATGGACAGGGAGGATTCCTAATCTTAAGTATGTTAAGATAAGGGGTTGTCCAACTTATGTGAAACGGTTTCAAAGGATAAGCTTGGGACAAGATTTGACAAGTACAATTTGTGGGACATCCTAAAGTAAGTTTAGGGTATATGCTCTATAATCCTACATAGCAAAAGGTGTTTATTGCGAAACACCCTGCCTTCTAAGATAAAGGTGTTTATCATTAAAGGGGCTAGTGGGAGGATAATAGATCTTGAAGAATTTATGAACCACAAAATACTATAAGTCAAATAAGAGGAATTTTGTGAGATGTAATTCTATTATACCTGTTGAATCGTAAATCTGGAATAGTACCAAAGATACCTGGGAGGTATGGGTTCATCATAGATGATGATGATGAGGTACACATCATAGAAGATGAGGATCCAGTTACATACGATGAGGTAAGTGTTGTAGACACTCAGAGAAATGGATTGAAGCAAGTTCTCAAATATGGAACATTCGTTTTGATGAGGCAATCAAAAGAGTTTGATTTTATCAAAAATAAGAATGAACCTAGTGTGTACAAAAGGGTCAGTGGGAGCGTCGTGAAGTTTCTAGTATTATATGTTGATATACTACGGATGAGGAATAACATACCAATGCTACAATCAGTAAAGATAAAGTTGTCTAAACATTCCTCCATGAATGATTTGGAAGAGTATCTTAATTGGGGATATAAATCTATATAGATAGATTTAAAAGGATGCTCAACTTAACCCAAGGAATGTATATTCATTTGATGCTAAAGTCGTTTAGCATGGCAAGCTCCAAGAGATGTTTCATGTTGATGAGCCATGGAGTGTATCTCTCTTAATAGTCCCCACAAAATATTAAAAGAAGAGAGATCGCATGAGTGACAATTATGTATTCAATGAAAAACATCTTAAAGTGCTTAACCGGCACTAAAGATGTGATCATATTCATGGTGGGTCTAAATTAAAACTAGAGGGCTTAACAGACTCAAGTTTTTTAGACAGACCAAGATGACAGAAAAATCCACTTTAAGGTAAAGCGTTATCTTGAACAGTGGTGCAATGAATTGGAAAGGTTCCAAACAAAGAAAGAGTTCTTTGGTTTAGTGATAAAGACAAAGTATATAGCTATAAATGAAGCTGCAAGTTGATTGTTTGGATTAAAAGTTCATTACAGAACTAGGAATAGTTTCTAAGTCTCATCTTGGATCTAAACATGTGTTGTGGCACTTTCATTTGATTATTAGAATCATTGAAAGATGGGAAATCACTATAGAGATAGTGGACTCTCATGAACAACATTACATATCCATTAACTAAAGCTTATCCAACAGCAGGATAATCGTCACATAGAGTAGAAGAGTATTAGATACCATGACGATTGGCTTTAGTGCAAGTGGGAGATTGAAAGTAGTATGCACACAAGCCAATCATGTTTGATGATAAAGCATATACTTTGTAACAGTCTTATTCATTTATTAATAAAAAGTATTAATTTATTAAAGGCTTTTAATTATCTACATGATCTTTGTTTTATAATATGTGATAAACCCATAGTTTTAAGCAATGCTTTTAGAATAATGATGATGATCATTCTAATGAGATCTAAATTCTTAGAAAGCTTAAAACTAAAATAGTTCCCAATCATTGGATTACTAAATTGGGGATTAGTGAATCCAGGATAGATTAGTACATACGTTGCTTGCTCATTGGATGAGGATGATTGATCTCATGATCATTTGTGTGGAGACACTAAAGCAAGTATGTAGGTGCTTATTAGAGAATAAGTTCATTTGAGCGTGGCTCGCTAAGGAATACCTAATGGAGTTTTACTTGCCTGTCAATAGGAATTTCTGTAGTGATATTAGTACAAGTGATCCTTGGACTTGAGATCATCATAGTATCTTGTGTATGATGAGTTATACTTTGACTTATTCCTTAAGACCCTTAGGGTATATCAAAGGGTATGCTTGGGTATAATAAGTTGTACATGGAGATAATGTATGATCGATAAAGAATCTACCACTTCTATTAAAAGAAGAGAAATGTTCTATGTGATTCGATAAATGACAACCCAAAGAGTCCTTGGTTAAAGCGAGAATGAAATTAGAAAGGAGTTTCTAATTTGCATTATTTGAGTTGTGCATTTAAGAGTCGAAATACATATAATTAAATAAAATAAGACTCGATGATGAATTCCATGTCTTATATTTAATTGGGACATTGTATGGTGGAAGGATTGAATTGCACGGTAACTATTTACTCAAAGGTTCTTTTATGATTAATGTTGAAATCTATATTATCCGGAAAGTAGATTTGATCATTAGGGAGACTTATCCCTATTGTAGAATAAATATTATTTATTTAAATAAATTAATTGTTTAATTTATTTATTTAAATAAGATTAGAATTGTTCTAATTGATTTATTCACAATAGGTTTAATATGGAGAACCTAAAGGGTCACACCATAAAAGGAAGAATAATTATTTAAGAAGTTAATGGCATAATCGTAATAATATGTTATGTATATTTAATTTAATCTATGGTGATAGAATAAATTAAATAGCTTAATATTTATTATTTAATATTTTAGAAATATTAAATATAAATTAATAAGAGGAGTCTTATTAATATTATTACAATTATTATTATTATTTTAATTTCTAAAAGAGTTTAGGAATTAATTTAATATAAGTACTCTCATTTATTCCTAATTGGATTAGGAAGGAAAATTAGTTAAAGGAGTTTAATTAATTATCCTTAATAAGATTAGGGAGCCCCTTTAATTAAAAGGGTTTAATTAAATAATACCTTATTTTAATAGGGTTACTTGATATCTTTATAAGAGGAGTCTTATATCAGATATTAAGACTACGTGATATTTCCAATAGTTGGAGAGTACGCTCCTTTTCTATAGAGATAGAAAAACTAGGGTTTAGCCAACCACCCATCTTCTTGGATTTTTCTTCTTCCTTGGTGGATCACCTCTAGAGGCCAAACACTTGGGTGGCTAACGTTGATCAAAGGAAGAAACCAAACCCGGTGGATTCAAGTTGAACGCGAAAGGATTTGGAGGTGAACTTGTACCTAAGGAAGCTCATTTCTACAAGGGTATGATTTCATAATTTCTTATTCTTCGTTTAATTAATAATTGTGCATAAAGGGTGATCCGGGTATATGGTTTGTAAAATTTTTAAACTCTAATTTTTACACGTTTCCGCTAATTTTGTGCAATTTGATTGCGTTCATAAATATTACAAACCTAACAATCGGCTATCAACAACTCCAACTATAAGTGAGAATGTGTGAAACACTTAGCTTCAGAAACTTTTGCCCATGTGGAGTAATGCCATTGCCGTCCCCATGGATAGGTGTCCAGACATAACGTGATAATGGGATGAAGATATGGGAGCCTTTCGTAGGCCCAAAACTGCAAATGGAAAGATCAAATATCTGCGGTCAGGCAAACTGACTACCCGAACGAGGGGAAATCAAAAATCAAGAGAAAATTCTCACTAGCAAAAATGGGTAAAAGCCTAACCAAGCCTCTGTTATGCCCTCTGAGCGTAGGCGCATCCCTCTAAGGAAGTAGGCAAAGGTGTAAGAGCCATAATCAAAATCTCTGATATGGTCCACCTCCTAAGTGGCGCTAACTAGAGTGAATGATACCATCGAGAAGTTATCCGCTAGGAAACAACCCTTGATGATGATCAGGAACAATCGCTGAAGGATGAGATCTCTAACCCTCCGATCATTGGGCACGAGCTTAGTCAGATCCCCACTCATGGCGTCTACACTCAGGGGACCAGAACGGACAGTCCAACCCTTGAGCACTATGGCCGAGACTGCCAAAAGGGATCTAACGGTAGTCAGGGAAATGTCAGCCACCAAAAGCACTGGCTCCACTGTAAACTCCAACCTAGTGATGAATCGCCAATCCATCGGTGTAATCATCTCCTCACAATCCAACAAATGGAGAGACTGGATTTGGTGAAACCAACGCTCAGACAAAACCTTGAGAAAACCCCAGGGACAACGATGGAGGGGGGTATGGAAAAGAAAGCCTTGAAGCCCCATGCCTAGTACAGAGAATGTATGCTCAACCATTTCCCTCTGGGCTACGTAAAGTTGGGTGTGACACCCCCGAATACTGGTCCTCTGACCCTGGTACGTTCATCATGATAAAATATAAACATCCACCTCTAAACAACATACAATAACTAAAATGCGAAATATAATAAACGTACGTCGTTCATTCAAAAGGTGTTATTAGTCCCAAGATACGATAACCTTAATATCGTCTTACAAACATACCCTAAAATAAATGTCAGGGTTCATATTATATAACAGTAATTTAAACTAAGCGTAAGGTAAAGTCTGCTCCTTGCCACTATTCTACATCTTTCCTTTATCCTTGTCCTTCCCCGAGGTCTCGGATTTAGCTGCAATATAATTCATGATATAGTAAGGATGAGCAACAAGTTTCCCCAACAAGTTTAAATACAACAATAAGGATATATCATGATGAATGGAAAATATATGATAATGAATTCAATAATATGAATATCTGCAAGATTCAACAATATGAATATTAGAAGCAAAGATAATGATTACTTTTAGAATAACTATTAGTTAAATAGACTTTGAACTATAACACTCTAATGGAATCAATAGCTAATTGACCCTTTGGTTACTGGCTACATAATAAGTACTTGAGGGGATCAGCCTCACGTACACTATGTATATGCATAACATTTAAATCGTTTCTTTGTATCTTATATTTGATACCTGGGGTACTCCCCTATCATAGAAGGGGTGTTCTTTCAGTCTAAGAATCCTTACCATCAATTGGTTTGGATAGCTTTTATAAAACTTCATACACTTGTCTGGACGAACAAAGGTTCAGACTCTATCTGACACAGTTTAATAATTATAGAACTTTAAATGATGTACAAGTCCAAGACTGTATGAACTCAAGTGCACTAAATGTGAATATCAATAATATCCATGTGGAATAATTGTAAAGTAATTAAACCACTTAATAGCATGCCTCGAAATATGATTCAAGCTTAAATGAATAACTTTCAATTCAACAATATCCGACTCAATACAATATGAGAAGGATAGGAAACTTCCACAAAACTCAAAGTTGTGTAAGTTAGGAAACTTGCAACACAAATAAAACAGTGTTCGAATACTTGCTCAAGTAAAAGAGTAAGAATTAAGGAAATTTCACAATCAAAGAGTGAAGTTCAATGAAACTTGCTCAATAATAATTGGAGTAAGTTTAGGGAACTTTCCTGTTTGCTCAGCTATAATTAATTCTAGCTTTAATTACTTGCGTTGAAATGACCTAACGTTAACAAGTTGATCTATTCAATTAGTATGTGTAAACTAGTACGAGCCTACACTTAAAAGCATCAAGTCATCAAATAGCATGCTTATATACATGTATTATTACATTACACGATTAGTTTCTAACACACTATGCCATAGCTGAAATCACAATTGAACTTTAAAGTTGTAAACACTAATTCATCATAGGATTCTTTCAATAACATGCTTATTATCATATGACTACTATACTTAACATGTATTACAGATTAGAGTAACCATATAAGTATGCATCAGTTCTCAATTTAATAACAGAACTCAGATCTCAGTGCAGGACTGCGTGGTCGCGCTTGATTTGTACTAAGGAGTGGCGCGGCCGCGCTGCTCCTGGTGCAAACCAAGACATGGCTGCTCTGTAGAAAGTCAGTGAACTCACGTCTTGCACATATACTAATAATCATGCATAACACAAATGTTATTATGTGACTATCTAAATTTTAACCCTGCATCACACATATTATAGGTTGTTATTTGTTTTCATTTACTCAAGACTTCACATATTAAGCTAGCAAGGTCGATCATGTCTAGTCATTATACACATGCTATATGGTCCTTTGGCCAGAACGATACATTCATATGTTAGATATCAGAAGCATACTTACAAGTTCTCAACTTATAGTTTATCATGTTCATTTTAAAAACTTTAAGTCTCCATTAGTAAAATTCATTCAAGCATGCAAGATGAGTTTGTATTGTCTAAATTATGTTTAAGTTCAAAATTAGTGTATACATAGTTCGTTTATACATAACCAATATAGTCCTTTTTTCTTAAAACACTACAAGAAAAAATCTTAATTCTGACGGAATATGTCGTCGAAATTAAGCCTATTCAGTCGAAAATAGCTTATTTCCGACGAAAATATCCGTCAGAAATTCGGTCGTATATATTGGCGTCGAAAATAAGATCCGTCAAGAATTTCATCGAATATTTATTATCTTCGGCGAAAGTATCTCCGACGGAGTTTCGTCGAATATAAACTATCTTTGACAGAATATAAAGGACGAAACTTTTCGTCGAGTATAATAGACCCTATTTCCGACGAACATATTCCCTCAGAATGATCCTATTTCCGACTGAAAACTAAAATAATCTGGTATTTATAAAAATTGACAAGTTATTAACTTCGACGAAATTTACGTTGGAGATACCGTAGTGACGATGGATATGTTCTGTCGAAGTTAATGTATTTTTGACTAAAAATTAGAATATTTTGACATTTATTAAAAATTGGTTATTTGTTAACTCCGAGGGAAGTTTCGTCGAGAATACCTTATTCCGTCGGAATTAACTCTTTTTTTAAAATACAGATTTTAAAAGTTCAGCTTCCAAGTGTTTCAACCCATTAATGTACCTGTAACCTGTCACAACCCAATACGCAGTAATATAAACCTGTATCTCACATTCAAATATGCAACGTAACACTAAAATGTAATCTTCAACTCATTATCATTCACATTCACATTCAAATATCCACCAAAACGTATTATAAGCTAACCAATTACAAATATAAGCTAATGTTCCATAAATGTTAAACAATATAATTTATAATACTTGTACAGACGCAATTAGACAATACAATATATACAAAAGTTCTCCAATAACATGAATATATAGAAATGAACTATAAACTAGTAAAAGTATCATCATCGGGTGGAGGTGAACGACGTTGCTCTGGTGTATGGAAATCAGCGTCGTGCTCCTGCTCATCATCTCCAGCCTGCTCGCCATCACCACCCTGTTGATAGAATCAAAAATATAAATCATTAGTTCGTATATATATATATATATATATATATATATATATATATATATATGTGTGTGTGTGAGAGAGAGAATTAACAAGCTAGCCTTAATTGAAAAAAACATAAATAATAAGAATACCTGAGTAGGTGGGGGCGGACGAAAAGCCTCCTCCAAGAGGGTAATCACCATCCAGAGCATCTCGGCGCTCCAAGCGTCGAACTACTCCCGTGGTAATCCCGTGCTCTTTGCAGAGGTCCTGCTATAATATCCTGAGCAATCTGGTGAAGACGAGAACTAGAAGGAAACTGCTGACACCGAAAGACCGAATCGGTACGGAACCTATCTGACACGGCCCCTATCAGACGCTGGAAGATAACGTCATCCAAGCCAACGCCCGTATGAGATGGTCCGACATGTTCTCTCGGACGCTAGCGCTGGCTGAAGCCTATAAAGAGATACAAATTCGATTACTAATAATAATTTATATAATGTAATAAATTTGGATAATATCGTGAAACATAAAAAAATATTACCTCCAAGAAGAGTATATGCGGGTATCCTCGGCAGACCCAACACTCGATATCTGCCGGTACTACTAGTAGGGGGGTCTTGAGACGTGACCCATAGTATCAGCTCCTCATCCCGATCTAATACAATATCGGGAATAGGGTGGTAGAATCTAATGGCTCAGAACCTCTCCTAATAGTCTCCAGCTCAACTATACACTCGTCCCGAAGCCTCTGAAATCGGTCCTGTAATGTATTCCGTATGCGTATGTTAATTATATCATTTTATTTATGATTGAATATTATTAAAAGCAAAATAGTAAATGAGTTTTACCCGTATAGCTAAAGCTGCCTGAGACAAAGCACGCTCATCCTTAGGCGTGTGGGCTCGATCCAAAAACTCTAGAATGGTAGGATTCTAGCCCAAGGTCCTCCCCAATGCCTAATAAAAACATTCATAAAATAGGTCTTAAGTATTTGTGTGAGAACTTGACACATAAATAACTAAATACAACGCACTTACCATCTTCGCCTCCTCGAACGACTGAGAACCAGTGGTGTGTACTATCCGGAGATGACCACGGTTCTTCTTCGCCTGCTCAGTCTTTTTCTTGAAGTCATCAGCCTCCTAGTGCGCACACATAGACTCCTAGGCTAAATCGGAGACTATGCGGGGCTGATGATCTCTGATGGTGGTCCCGAATTTGGTCCCAAATCGCACTGGCACTTATTCATCGCATCTCATACAGCCATCTAGAGTAATTCGCAGCGATATGATCCTCAATCACATCATCGCCAGCTGATTGAGAGATGATCGGGTCAAATCGATAATAAACCTTTAAGAAATATTTTCTTTAAAATTAGGAACAATTGATTTCGTCATCCCAATACAGCTATGTAGTGATAATATGCTTAACTTATGTGGAACTCCCGCAAGACGGTCTGCATAAAAGTGGCGTCGTACCTTGTATAATAACTGAACCGCATACACCCTCTCGGGAGATGCGTCAAACAGATCGCGTGTAGGGTGTGCTTAGCCACTCGGTCTAGTATACTACATAAAAAGTATAACAATATGTGTTATGTGAGTTGTGTTTTGAAATAATTGATAGAAATATTTCAAATATATTAGCACTTACTGCTGGGAAACGACATCCATCGGTATTGTAAGTGGCATTGTTGGCGGACGACAAAAGATACCGAGGTTCATCCCTCGGTGTCATCGACGAGGTGCATTTGTAATAATTGTATTTAACATAGTACTTCAATAATCATTGTAATTAATACAGCTTGAGATGTATTTAATTCCTAGATAAGATAAGTTACTCGCACCTGAAGAAGAGCCTCCATCGTGGCTACCGTCTCCAGTACCAGATCGCCCACCACCTCGGCGACCTCCACCGATATGTCTAGCCATGAATATCCTACTGCAATAACAATATTGGTAGATTACGAATATGTAAGGTTTAACAATAAGTTGTAAGTAATAATATGAATGCTCATTTTTAATTACGCACGTAATCAAACCCATCAGAATCAACATGTATATCATTCCCGGATTCGGTATCTTCCTCAACCTCAGTTTCGAGATCAGTTTCGTTATCGATATCATCCTCAATGACTACATAATAATTCATGTGTACGTTAGCCTCGACATCCTCATCGTTACGTACGTCAATGACATCAGTACTCACCACATCTTCAGCATGGAACACTACGGCCAATGGGTTGCTCACATCTTCTTGCAACGCCTCATCCATACCAAACATGTTATCAGCATTAAATGAGTGTGTTTTAGTAGTGACTATTGTGTGCCAGGGGCTTCGAGTATTTACGACATTAGGAGCGTAATACACTTGAGTCACTTGACTTGTTAACATGTACAAATCATCAGACTTTAACACCGACTTGATATAAACGGTTGTGATTCTATTACGATTAACTTTAACCCCCTTTTTAGTATCAAACAAGCTACACTTAAAGGTAACTACCTTTTTGCCGCCGTGATAATTGAGCACAACCACATCCTGTAAACGACCATAGTAATTGGACTCAGAATCTTGGTAGCAGCTTCCTAACACCACAACCCCAGAATTGATTGATGCGACTTCATGTAAGTCATCGACTCTAAATCTGTACCCATTCACGATGCAACCAGAAAAAGAACTAACAACTTTGTAAGGTCCTTGGATGACATCTATAAAATGCTCAGAAATATTCTCCGCTTCAACCCTTTTCTTAAACCACTGATGGAAATTAGCATTAGTAAATGTTTCCAATTCTGATGCAGTAAAAGTTGGGTTAGAAGCATACGCTTCCTCTTCGAATGAACTGCGATATTAGTAAAATGTCTTTAACATATATAGAGAGGACTACACTTGTAAATTGTATTAAATACCGTAAATAAGCTTAGACTTACGTGATGTATGATGATACTTCAGGCATATTTAGAAGCACGTATATAGATACAATCTTCAACTCTTTGTCGCTTAAGTAAGTTAGCATCTCAGGGCCAAATGGTTTAGCCGGATATATGAATACAGCTAACTCATCATTAGCATGAGTCAGTGGACCAACAACCTCATTCCTTCCTAAACGGTTGTAGTTCGTTGAGACAACATCATCAAAATACAATGAACAGAAGTTGACAAGCTCTTCCTCTGTATATCGTTCAGCAATAGAACCCTCTACACGAACTTTATTCTTGACCTTTTGTTTTAATCGGCGCATATACCTACGATAAATAATATGTAGACAAATTGAAGTATTATTAATATGAGCAGGATATAGCAATTAGCAGTTTATGTATTACCTCTCAAAAGGATACATCCACTGATATTGCACCGGTCCTCCAAGTTTGAGTTCATACGGTAGATGAATAGGCAGATGTTCCATCGAGTCAAAAAATCCCGGAGGGAAGATCATTTCGAGCTTGCAAATGGTAAGCACAATATTCTTCTCCATCTGCTCGACATCATTGTACTTAATTATAGTTGAGCAAATATCTCGAAAGAAATTTGACAGTTCGGTCAATGCATCCAGAAATTTTCTGGGTAACATCTCATGAAATGCAATTGGAATCAACTTCTGCATGAATACATGACAATCATGACTCTTGAATCTAGAAATTTTTAATTGCTCAACCTTACAACAACGTGTTATGTTCAACGCATATCCATCTAGGAGCTTCAACCGACTAACCCACTTACACACGTCTTCAACTTGTTGCTTAGTAAGATAAAATGGAGCTTTAGGTTTCGTAGTGTTAGGGCGAAGCCACAATTCTGGCTTAATGTTCAATGCCTCTAAATCTTTTCGAGCATTGTCATTGTCTTTAGTTTTACCACTCGCATCTAACACGGTGTAAAACAAGTTCTCGAAAACATTTTTTTCGGTATGCATAACATCTATACAATGACGAACTGAAAGTGTGCCCCAATACGGCAACTCAAACCATATAGGCAAGTGTGTCCAATTATGAGTCTTCACGTACCCGGCTGCTCTCAATTTACTGTGTTCCTCTTTTTCTTGCTTGAATATCTTATATTACTAAACATATTGACACATGTGAAGACATATCAGAACGTAATACACTTACATCCAATGTTAGAACTTGTTTTGCAAAAAGGTTTATCAAAACTATTTTTCCAACTCTTTAAGTTCTCTTTGAATAATCAAATTAAAATCAACTAACATGGCTTATTATACATAACAATCTAAGTTCACATGTTCAGGTCATTTTTATGCATATTCATTCCCAAGTAACATGATCAGAATATCTTAAGGAGCTAACATGAGCAACTGTGATTTGGTACTCGCACGACCGAGCGGTGAAAGACTAGGGAAGTGGCGCAGCCGCGCCACTTCGACCAGAAAGAAAAATATGGCCTCTGCTTTTGCAGAGGCTCAACTCCAACATTGCCAAACATCTATTTGTTGCAACTCAACTACTTCTAATACTTCTAAGCATGCATACTAACTTAAACAACACACTCTTAATCCAATTCATACCACATTTCAATGAAATCATGATAATTACAAGAATTTGTCAAAAACCCAACTCAAGAACATAAGTAAAGATTTTATACCTCTTGGAGCTAGATGAACTTAGTTTCTTCCTTCTGTGATTGCTAACCTCTTCTTTGGACCAAAACCCACTTACTCTCAAATTATCAGAGTTTTCAAGAACTAAAAAAAAACAACGTGAATTGAAGATTATGTCTGTCATTTATGGAAGAAACTTGGACTGGACAATCACATTGCACCGAGGTTGAATTTGTGACAACCCGATAATTTAGAAAATTTTATAAAATCTTAAATGATTGAATAGAAGTTAAATAATAAACCTAGACAGAAATAATTGTATGGATTTGACATTTTTGGGAATGAATTTTGTGAATTTAAAAACATTTGGTGAAGGTTTACAGTGTTAAGAGTATTTGTGTATATGGTCATATGTGTGTACAGTATGTGGTTAAGGGTCAAGGGTTGACCGGATAAATTATATCAGTCACAAACCCTAATAATATATTAAGAATCTCGACGTTCAGTTAGAAAACCCTATCGACTGATAAGAAACCCTATTACCGACTATGGAAACCCTAATGTATAATTAGGGAAGACCTAATTGGTAATTCAGTGATTTTAATGTTAATTAGAAAATATTAATCCTATTTAAAAGCCCTAATGCGATTAGAGAACCTTAATATAATTAGGAGATCCTAATTATAAATTAGAAACCTTAATCTCTATTTTAAAACCTAATTAGTAAATACTAGAATATAAATTTGTGTAACCTTATGGTTAAACCCTAAGGGTTAAAACCTAATAATTATGAGAAGTTACGAAGTTGCCATGTACTTTATAAGTCAAATGACCAAACAACCCTTTTTATTATTTTAATAAGGTGGAGTGTAGATCTAGCCCTAGTAAGGAGTTGGTAACTAACTCTAGCTAGCCACAAAGAAAATTTAATCATTCAACTTGCTAGATTATATACATTGCACCAAGGATTGAAAGCATACAAGTAAGGAAATTCACTTATTTTACTACTCAACCTAGCCAAACCTTCTCTCTCTCCCCCATCCGAAATTTTAGAGTGAGAGTGGGTAATAAGCTAAACCAAGATCATGTGTTAGCTTGCCAAGATCAAACATCAAGGTCAGAATCAAGATCAAGCTCAAAAAGGAGGTATAAACCCTAATTCTAGAAATCCTTCAAAATTTGTGTTAATGTTGTTGTTTGTTGTTTAGATCCAGACTTTAGAGGGTGTCATTCGGTGATCCGGGATGTTAGATCCTAGATCCATAACATTCAGATGCTCAAAATTTAGTTTTTAGAAACTGACCATGAACCCTAATTTGTGCTCTGACAGCCTAATGTCAGAGCCCATATATTCTTATGTGTTAGTTGTTTTGTGTGTTTTATGTTATAGATATGTCGTAAGCTATGTTGTCTATGCTCTGGAACCTGAATCAAGCCCAGATCATGTATAGATTAAAAGTTATTAATGGTCAAAGTACGTTGACTGAGCACGAAAACAGTTTTTGGAATACCCAGAAAATCTCCAGAATACCCAGAATTTATGACAAGCTTTTCCGTGCTTCAGATCTTGCTGTGTGTTAGTGTTTATTCTATGTTGTTGTGTTTATCTTGTCGACTGGTATGTGTACTACACATACAAGTCTTTCTAGCACTTAGATCCATAACAAGATCAAAGATATTTCTTGTCAAAGTAGCATTGACCGTCTGTTTTGCCAAATTTCTGGAAAACTCAGAAACCTTCAAGACCGTATTTCTGATAAGGTTTGACTGACTTGAATCTTGTGATTTAGTTGTTGTTATGATGGTCTGATGCTATATAAATGTACCCTATCATGTTATCTACACAAATGAACCATTAGATCATAGAAATCAAACCTAGAAAGAATGATATGAAGATTGAAAGTAGCCTATCCGAACTGTTCTTCATTTCTGGGTAACCCAGAAATGAAGAACAGCTCCTGACAAGATCTTTGAGAACTAATAACTATCTGTTAGGTTGATTAATGACCATGAATTCAGTTTGTGGTTGTAGTACTACATCGGTACTACAATCCTAACACCATTAGCAGCCCAGAAAGCAACAAGATCACTGATTTAATTTAGGTCAAAGTAAGCACCCGAGAGTCTGACATGAAGCTCAAGAACACCTATAACGACGGTTCTGTCGCTATAGGGGCCTTTAGCGACAAATTAATTATAAAATAAGTATTTTTATTACATAATTAGTATTAAATGGTTTTTAATTATTAAAAATACATAATAAATTCCTAAAAATTATTTTAAAGCCTGAAAATACATTTTTAATTATTATTGAGTATATTTCATAAATATTTAATATTTTTGGAATATAAGTGGTATTTAATTTATTTAATTATAATATTAAATAAATTATTTAAAAATGATTTTAATACTTGAAAAATAATTTAAAATTATATTATGGTATAAGAAAATATTTTAAGTTATTTTAATGACTTTTAATATTTTGTGATTAATTTCAATAATAAATTAGTATTAATGGTAATTAATTTATTTAATAAATATATTAAATAAATTATGGAAAAATAGAATTAATGCTTTAAAAAATTATATAAAATTAATTTAAGTGTTATAAAAATATTTTAAGTTATAAAATATAACTTTTGATATTTTGTCATAAAAATATTAATATTTTAAAATAATGGCGAGATAATTAACAATGCTTTTAATTACTTTAAAATCTTTTAATGTTAATAATCTGATATTAAAATACTTTGAGATATTATAAATATATTATAATATTATGTTAAGTATTTCATTAATATTTAATATTAAATAAATATTAATGATAATGGAATTAAGTAGTATTTAAATCATATAAATATGATATTAATGATTGAAAAATCATGATAAATAATAATAATTATCTGAAAATTATTTTGACTGATTAATAAATTACCAAAGATAATTGTTAAGTGTTTAGGCAGAGTTTAATTGAACTTAAACTCGATTTTTTTTCGATTAGGCAATCGAGATGTCGGAATAGTACCGACCTCAACTCAGACTGTAATAGTTTGACTTGATACGAGGTTTTATTGTTAGGTTTGTAATATTCAAGAACGCAATCAAATTGCAAAAATAAGCGGAAACGTGTAAAATCAGAGTTTAAAATTTTTACAAACCATATACCCGGATCACCCTTTATGCACAATTATTAATTAACCGAAAAAGATAACAAATAAGAATCATACCCTTGAAGATCGAGCTTCCTCAGGTACAAGTTCACCTCCAATCCTTTTCGCGTTCAACTTGAATCCACCGGGTTTGGTTCCTTCCTTTGATCAACGTTAGCCACCCAAATGTTTGGCCTCTAGAGGTGATCCACCAAGGAAAATTTTTTTTTAAGAAGAAGGGGTATTGGCTCAAACCCTAGTTTTTCCTATCTGTATAGAAAAAGGGCGTACTCTCCAACTATTGGAATAACGTATATTTGATATCTGATATAAGACTATTCTTATAAAGATATCAAGTAACCCTATTAAAATAAGGTATTATTTAATTAAACTCTTTTAATTAAATGGGCTCCTAATCTTATTAGGGATAATTAATTAAACTCCTTTAATTAATTTTTCTCTCTAATCCTATTAGGAATAAATGAGAGTACTTATATTAAATTAATTCCTAAACTCTTTTAGAAATTAAAATAATAATAATTGTAATAATATTAATAAGACTCCTCTTATTAATTTATATTTAATATTTCTAAAATATTAAATAATAAATATTAAGCTATTTAATTTATTCTATCACCATAGATTAAATTAAATATACTTAACATATTATTACGATTATGCCATTAACTTCTTAAATAATTATTATTCTTCCTTTTATGGTGTGACCCTTTAGGTTCTCCATATTAAATAGGTTGTGAATAAATCAATTAGAACAATTCTAATCTTATTTAAATAAATAAATTAAACAATTAATTTATTTAAATAAATAATATTTATTCTCTGATAGGGATAAGCCTCCTAGCGATTAACGACTTTTCGGATAATATAGATTTCAACATCAATCATAAAAGAACCTTTGAGTAAATAGTTACATATACAATTCAATCCTTCCACCATACTGATGTCCCCAATTAAATATAAAACATGGAATCTTTGTCAAGTCTTATTTTATTTAATTATATGTATTTCGATCCTTAAATGCACAACTCCAAATAATGCAAATTAGAAACTCCTTTCTAATTTCATTACGCCTTAGTCAAGGACTCTTGGGTTGTCATTTATCGAATCACATAGGACATTCTCTTCTTTTAATAGAAGTGGTAGATTCTTTATTGATCATACATTATCTCCATGTATAACTTATTATACCCAAGCATACCCTTTGATATACCTTAAGGGTCTTAAGGAATAAGTCAAAGTATAACTCATCATACACAAGATACTATGATGATCTCAAGTCCAAGGATCACTTGACTTACTATCACTACTGAGAATTCCTATTGATGAGCAAGTAAAACTCCATTAGGTATTCCTTAGCGAGCCACGTCAAAGTGAACTTATTCTCTAATAAGCACCTACATACTTGCTTTAGTGTCTCCACACAAATGATCATGAGATCAATCATCCTCATCCAATGAAAGCAAAACGTATGTACCCAATCTATCCGGATTCACTAATCCCTAATTTAGTAATCCAATGATTGGGAACTATTTTAGTTTTAAGCTTTCTAAGAATTTAGATCTCATTAGAATGATCATCATCATTATTCTAAAAGCATTGCTTAAAACTATGGGTTTATCACATATTATAAAACAGCATCATGTAAATAATTAAAAGCCTTTAATAAATTAATACTTTTTTTTATTAATAAATGAATAAGATTGTTACAAAGTATATGCTTTATCATCAAACATGATTGGCTTGTGTGCATACTACTTTCAATCTCCCACATGTACTAAAGCCAATCGTTATGGTATCTCATACTCTTCTTCTCTAAGTGACGATTATCCTGCTGTTGGATAAGCTTTAGTTAATGGATATGTAATGTTGTTCATGAGAGTCCGCTATCTCTATAGTGATTTCCCATCTTTCAATGATTCTAATAATCAAATGAAAGTGCCACAACACATGTTTAGATCCAAGATGAGACTTAGGAACTATTCCTAGTTCTGTAATGAACTTTTAATCCAAACAATCAATTTGCAGCTTCATTTATAGCTATTTACTTTGTCTTTATCACTAAACCAAAGAACTCTTTCTTTGTTTGGAACCTTTCAATTCACTTTGTACCATCGATCATGATAACACTTTACCTTAAAGTGAATTTTACATCATCTTGGTCATTCGAAAAACTTGAGTCTGTTAAGCCCTCTAGTTTTAATTCAAACCCACCATAAATATGATCACATCCTTAGTACCAGTAAAGTACTTTAAGATGTTTTTCACTGACTCATAGTGAACTTCTCCAGAATATGACTGATTAACATCAGGTCTCGTATATTTCATTGCATACATGATAGTCATTCATGCGACCTCTTTTTTCAGGAGTCTGTGGGGACTATTAAGAGAGATACACTCCATAGCTCATCTACATGAGACATCTATTGGAGTTTGCCATGCTAAACGACTTTAGCATCAAATGAATATACGTTCCTTGGGTTAAGTCGAGCATCCTCTTAAATCTATCTATATAGATTTATATCTCCAATTAAGATATTCTTCCAAATCATTCATGGAGGAATGTTTAGACAACTTTATCTTTATTGATTGTAGCATTGGTATGTCATTCCTTATCCGTAGTATATCAACATATAGTACTAGGAATGTCACGATGCTCCCAATCGACCCTTTTACACACTAGGTTCATTCTTATTTTTGATAAAATCAAACTCCTTTGATTGCCCCATCAAAACGAATGTTTCATATTTGAGAAACTTGCTTCAATCCATTTCTCTGAGTGTCTACAACACTTACCTCATCGTATGTAATTCTGGATCATCATCTTCTATGATGCGTACCTCATCATCATCATCCATGATGAATCCATACCTCCTAGGTATCTTGATACTATTTCGATTTCTGATTAGATTTGTGGTACAATAGGTACATCTACGTGTTCCTCTTATTTGACTTATAGTATTTTGTGGTTCTTGAACTCTTCAAGATCTATTATCCTCCCACTAGCCCCTTTTTAATGATAAACACCTTTATCTTAGAAGGCAGCGTGTTTCGTAACAAACACATTTTGCTAAGTAGAATTATAGAACATATACCCTAAACTTACTTTAGGATGTCCCACAAATCTGTACATGTCAAATCTTGTCCCAACCTTATCCTTTGAAACCTTTTCACATAAGTTGGACAACCCCTTATCTTAACATACTTAAGATTAGGAATCCTCCCTGTCCATAACTTTTATGGAGTCTTGGGGCGATTTTGAGGTTACCATTTTCGTAGAATGTCGACCATTTCTAGGACATTATCCCAGAAGGATACTGGAATGTCGGTACAATCATTATGGACCGCACCATGTCCAACAAGGTACGATTTTTCATTCAGATACATCAATCAATTATTACGTATCAGGATGTGTCCATTATGAGAAAACTATTTGAGATGATCTAGAAACTTATTGCACAAGTATTTATTCCTTGATCTAATCAAAGAATCTTAATACTTTGTCAATTTGTTTTAATTCGAATTCTTTGAACCTTTCAAATAATTCACACTTGTATTTCAAACAAATACATATATTCAACTCTTTGAATGATCATCTCCTTTTCTTATACTAGTTTGTTCGATATGCAAAATTATTTTTCATATAAGTCAGTACACAAAATCCATTAAGTAATATTCCGATTCTATACAAAATATTATTATTATAAATAGAACAACAATTGTTCTTAATTATAATACCAAAGATTTCATTGTCCAACAATAAAATGGAAATAATATTTTAACAAGAAACCGGAATACAATAACAACTTATTGACTTAATAGATTTGCGTAGGCATTGCTAAACTATAAGTTTCTATGGCTAATATGGTAACCTTTGCTACATTTCCCGCATAGGATTACTTATATTTGTTTAGCTTACTTACGCTTGGTCCTTCATAAATCTATATTTATGATAACCAAAGTCAAGATATCAATACCAAAGTAGAACCTTGACTTAAAGAAAATTTATTTCAATCATGAACAAAAGCGTATTTGAATGAAACTTCACTAAGCTTCTTTGGTTAGCTCTCGCAAGATGCTTCTCATGATTTCTTTCCGGTTTCGGGCTTATTGCGGTGGAAGCAAACTCCTTTGCTATCCGTATCGGTTTTGTTCTTATTATCCTTTGTTTACGCTTTTCATTTACCTTCTTTGAATCGTTCTTCTTTTAGGAAGATCCTTTGGCCCCTACCGGTAAGACATGGTCTTTCTTGGTTGGAAAGTATTGTCAACATTTTTCAACATGTTAAGCAAATCAGCAAAGCTGATATCTAGCTTGTTCATATAAAAAATTCACAACAATTGTGAATGGAGTCCGGGAGTGAGTGCAAGATCAAATCATGGCTCAACTCTCCATCCATGACAAAACCAGTTGTTCTAATTGATCAATCAAATTGATTATGTTAAGAACTTTTTGTTTGTACTATAGTGCCATTGGCCATTCTAGATCGGAAGAGCTCTTTAGATATCTGATATCTAACAGTCCTACTTTCCTCACCATCAACTACTTGATGTGCGGGAATATAGTAGGAGCATCCATAGTTTCATCTTGTATTTGAAGCTCGTTACTCGTGGATGCGAGCATGATGCATTGAGCCAATTGTGCATCATCTTGCCACTTTCTAAAAGTAGCAATGTCTTCCTCGGAGGCATTATCGCAACCATTGCGAGGATAGGCGTATTAAGGACATAAGATAACTTTTCGACCATGAGAACAATTCTCAAATTCCTTAACCAATCAGTTTAATTGGATTGCGGTTAATTTAGCATCTAATATGCTTCGATGATAGTAATTTTAGACATTGTAAAATTACGTAAATAAATTTGTAATTAACAACATTTTAACATACATTCTTTTATTAATTACCAAAATAATTTTAGGTCTTGTTTTAAATTGGTATCTCCCACTATTTTCTTCAAACTATATTACCCTCACTTATATAGTTGGCAAAATCTAATTAAAGATTTGCTAGTGAGAATAAGGATCCCATTTCAAATGTATATAGCCTTGTGGTGACACAACAAACTATATATAAATAAATAGGTAGACAACTTTTGTCAATTACATCAACTATGCAACTCCTTTTCTTTTGCCTCTTAGATTATTTTGATCAAGTGGTGGCACATCAGAATCAAAATTATCCAAGTTAAGTCCGACCTAGCACTCCATATATTCAAAAAGAAAAATATCATCCTTCTGGTGACACAACAAAACAATATTGTTCAATTTTCTTTATAAGCATCAAATGTGATAAATTAACATCTTAAATACTTAATACTTGCCTTGTGGTGACACAACAAACTCATATTAAATATTTAATACTCTATTAATTTTATCATTCTAGAAGGCGACGTTCGATATTCCAAATATCTTTGAACGCTTAGGACTTAATATAAAAAAAATTGAGGGGTTTGTTATTAATTTGTCTCATTTTGTTTAGCGCACATGCACACATATATATAAAATACGCGTCATATTAATGAACATGCGAAGCATGTTTGCATAATATATAATATATATAGTATAAGCATGCACATATAGAATACTATATTCTACCCGAATTGATTATGGACTTTTATTCTAGTTTGGTTCACCAGAGCCACCAAGTGAACCAAAAGGTCAAACCCTAGGGGTGCAAGAAATAATATTTAAATATAACTATTACATTTAAACCTAGGGCTCCATTACAAAGCGGGTCTTCAAGCGCTCCTTGTATCTTGATCTCCAATTCTTAAAAATTAATTCTAACTATTCCTATTACAAAACTATTTAAAATAAATAGAAACCTTGATCGTGATCGAGGGAAGTACATAGGAGAGAGATAGAATTTACATTAAGAAAAATTAGAGAAGGCGAAGTACGAGACCCCATTTAATAAAACCCATACATTCATGCATCCAACTAAAATAAAATCCAATCACATTGCTTTCAATAGTCCATAATCAATCCCATTTATTATCATACACATCATCATATGCATCGATAAATAACATTCATCTTATGAATAATAAACATTTAATATATATATTGATATCATTTAATGGGCAAATTTAGTTAGCATAAAATCTAATTTTGAATCAAAATAAACTCCTTTATTTTAATCCAAATTTAAATCAAAATAAAACTATTTTATTTTAATTTATCCAATTTTGATTAAAATAAACTATTTTATTTTAATCAAAATCTTTAATCAAAATAAACTCCTTTATTTTAATTAATTATGGAATCCAATTCCATGTAAAAAAAAAAACTCCTTTATTAAAGGAAACACGGATTTCTCTTTCCTATTCACAAATAAACTCCTTTATTTTGAATAATATGAAATCTTATTTCATATCTAAATAAACTCATTTATTTAAGGAAATTAGGATTCTCTTCCTATTCACAAATAAACCTTTTATTTTTGAATAATATGAAATCTAATTTCATATCAAAATAAACTCCTTTATTTAAGAAAAATAGAATACAATTTCAACTCTAATTAGTTATCTTGAAATCCAATTCCAACTCTAATTAGTTAGCCTAAAATTTAATTTTAAAATTAAAATAAACTTTATATTTTAATATAAAAATAAACTTTTATTTTAATATTAAAATAAAATTTTATTTTAATAATAAAATTATTAAGAATAATATATATATAAAATAATAGCAGATTATATATTTATATATAATAACCTTACTATATATATAATATAAAAAGAAACCGAAAAAAAAATCCATACTGATTCACGTGCTGCCATAAACATGCTATTATAACTAATATTCACGTGCTGCCATAAACATGCTTTATAACTTATATATTAACGTGCTTAAATATTACTTATATTAACATCAACAAATCATATATCAACGTATCATGAACGTGGACAGCAAACAGGATTCACGAACTGGCGGTTTTTCCCCCTTTTTTTTTTTTGTTTTTATAAATTTTATACAAAAAAATTATGCCCAATTAAATTGTTCTAAACACATATCAATATACATATCAAATTAAAATAATTAATAATTTGCATAAAGGTTTGGCTCTGATGCCACTGTTAGGTTTGTAATATTCAAGAACACAATCAAATTGCAAAAAATAAGCGGAAACGTGTAAAATCAGAGTTTAAAATTTTTACAAACCATATACCCGGATCACCCTTTATGCATAATTATTAATTAAACGAAAAAGATAACGAATAAGAATTATACCCTTGAAGATCGAGCTTCCTCAGGTACAAGTTCACCTCCAATCCTTTTCGCGTTCAACTTGAATCCACCGGGTTTGGTTCCTTCCTTTGATCAACGTTAGCGACCCAAATATTTGGCCTCTAGAGGTGATCCACCAAGGAAAAAGAATTTTCAAGAAGAAGGGGTATTGGCTCAAACCCTAGTTTTTCCTATCTGTATAGAAAAAGGGCGTACTCTCCAACTATTGGAATAACGTATATTTGATATCTGATATAAGACTATTCTTATAAAGATATCAAGTAACCCTATTAAAATAAGGTATTATTTAATTAAACTCTTTTAATTAAATGGGCTCCCTAATCTTATTAGGGATAATTAATTAAACTCCTTTAATTAATTTTCCCTCCTAATCCTATTAGGAATAAATGAGAGTACTTATATTAAATTAATTCCTAAACTCTTTTAGAAATTAAAATAATAATAATTGTAATAATATTAATAAGACTCCTCTTATTAATTTATATTTAATATTTCTAAAATATTAAATAATAAATATTAAGCTATTTAATTTATTCTATCACCATAGATTAAATTGAATATACTTAACATATTATTACGATTATGCCATTAACTTCTTAAATAATTATTCTTCCTTTTTTTATGGTGTGACCCTTTAGGTTCTCCATATTAAACGGTTGTGAATAAATCAATTAGAACAATTCTAATCTTATTTAAATAAATAAATTAAACAATTAATTTATTTAAATAAATAATATTTATTCTACAATAGGGATAAGCCTCCCTAGCGATTAACGACTTTCCGGATAATATAGATTTCAACATCAATCATAAAAGAACCTTTGAGTAAATAGTTCTTAAATACAATTCAATCCTTCCACCATACAATGTCCCAATTAAATATAAGACATGGAATTCTTTGTCAAGTCTTATTTTATTTAATTATATGTATTTCGATCCTTAATTGCCACAACTCAAATAATGCAAATTAGAAACTCCTTTCTAATTTCATTACGCGCTTTGCCAAGGACTCTTTGGGTTATCATTTATCGAATCACATAGGACATTTCTCTTCTTTTAATAGAAGTGGTAGATTCTTTATTGATCATACATTATCTCCATGTACAACTTATTATACCCAAGCATACCCTTTGATATACCCTAAGGGTCTTAAGGAATAAGTCAAAGTATAACTCATCATACACAAGATACTATGATGATCTCAAGTCCAAGGATCACTTGTACTACTATCACTACAGAATTCCTATTGGTGGCAAGTAAAACTCCATTAGGTATTCCTTAGCGAGCCACGTTCAAATGAACTTATTCTCTAATAAGCACCTACATACTTGCTTTAGTGTCTCCACACAAATGATCATGAGATCAATCATCCTCATCCAATGAGCAAGCAACATATGTACCAATCTATCCAGATTCACTAATCCCCAATTTAGTAATCCAATGATTGGGAACTATTTTAGTTTTAAGCTTTCTAAGAATTTAGATCTCATTAGAATGATCATCATCATTATTCTAAAAGCATTGCTTAAAACTATGGGTTTATCACATATTATAAAACAACATCATGTAGATAATTAAAAGCCTTTAATAAATTAATACTTTTTATTAATAAATGAATAAGATTGTTACAAAGTATATACTTTATCATCAAACATGATTGGCTTGTGTGCATACTACTTTCATTTATGTGTTGTATAGACTAATAGGATTATGTGGTAATGTGTTTAGGTTATTTTATATTGTGATAATATTATTATAATATTTGGAGATCGGTATTATCTATATCACGTCTTTGGATTAAGCTAAGTTATATTTCGTAACGGAAATCAACGATGCAGGCAAATTTTTCTTAACTCTACTAAGAGTTATTTAGTTCGGATATGCTTATGGTTAATCATTGATGATTGCCATGTAGAATTGTACTCTGTACATATTGCATGTATAAGTCAGGTATGAAAGGCTGATCACCTTCATTATCGTTCGGTCCAGATAAATTTATTCATGTTTAATACTTGTTTAGTCAAAAATTTGTTCGTGCTAGTTCTCAATTATATTGAGGAATTATAGCCAGCTTATTATTCAGACTATTTCAATCATGATATATCCTTATATAAATTTAAACTTGTTGGGCAACTTTCATGCTCACCCTTGCTATATAATGATAAACATTGCAGATAAGGCGAATGCATTCGGATACAGGAAAGGGATAATGCCAAGTTCAACTTGGGATAAAATGTGCAGCTAATTTGTAATAGTGTAGTTTGATAATAATGTTATATGTTAGATAGTTTATAAATTGTGTATAAGTTAAGGTTACTCGATTTTGTGGAAAAGTGTGTAAAGTGTATTGTATAAACAATTTATGTTTATATCTTCCGCAAATAGTGATAGAATGATTGAACCGAATCCGTGGTGATTTGGGACCCGAATTCGGGGCTGTCACAGTTGGTATCAAAGCTATTGGTTATAAATCTAGGGTAGAGTTACCTTAGACTAATAATTCTTTGTGATAGGATAAGATCTAACTCATATAGAGTTAGTGTGTCGGTAAGATTCAAAGACGAATCTCGGCGAGTTATAAAGATACAGAGTTCCCTAACTCTGATAATAAAGGTGAACAGTAGTAATGAATAGATAGAGTTTAAAAGACTAAAAGTAATGGAATAGGAGATCATAAAACAAAATGATCATAGCATGGAAATAAATCGTAATATATACGATGAGATCACCCCGTGATCTGATAGGGTTATAGTATGGAGAAGGATCAAGCAAATGATTGAAAAGTTACAGCAAGATTGCTGTGTGTATGTTGTACCATGAATTAGTTTAGATTCAGGAAAGGATTATGAATATGAGTTGAATGAAATTCATATTGAGATGGGAGTTAAGATTAGGTGGGGATTTAAATTGAGGACTCATGTCAGCAGCTGAGTTGTATGATTCTTTGTATGGGCGGGGAATTGTACTTGGTGTAAAAAAACCACTTAGTTTCTGGCCCTGATAATCATTGAAATGTTTGAGTCGTCCTATTTTCTATATGCATGTTAAGAGGGTGATTCCGTTCTCGTGTTTATAACAAATAGATAGGTTATATGTAGAGAATATAAGGTTAAGTACGAGTTCTTAAAACTTATACTTATGTGACATTCTTGACTCATAGTTATATGAAATGTTTATGAACCCCTCAGCGAATGGACGCCAAAGGTCTTACTAGGGTAAGGTCTTAAACTCATATGATTGTGGCAAGTTTATGAACTCATAAGTGTGGTTTGACGAACTGGGTATAGTTGTGTGTAAATGGCGAATTGAGGATTATAGGAACAGATAGATTGTTAAGCAAATGATTAGTAGTGGAGACATAAGTTCTCCAAACTCCTAGCTATGCTAGATTTCGAAATTTTGACATCAAGCTAAACACGCACTATGTGATTTTAAAAAAAAAAATGTAGACTCGTAATCATTTTTGGAACGGTTTAAAGTATAGTCTATGCTACTTATTTTGGCTAGACGCAAATGATTTGAAATATCAAAATATTTTTATTTTATCACTCATGTACCATGAACCTGGTGCATAGATGATAAGAAGTTGATAGAGTTATAAATACAGGAATACATAGTGTGAATTCGTTCTAAAAATCATCATTCCACTATTGTATGATGTGTTATGACAAAGTCATACAATGACAACATCCTCAAATAGACTGTTAATACAGTACAACATCATGACGTCATTCTCTAAAAATATTTTCAAGATTTTAATTTACTAACGGGGATTGGCTACACGTAAATAATTCGATTGAATTGAATTATTGATATAAGTCTATGCTATTAGATTCAACTAGACTAATGTTTATGAAAACTCTAAGTGTTCATTGAAAGAAATTTCCCGAACCAAATTGTTTTGGTGGGGAATCCAATAAGACTAAAGTAAGAAAGTTTGTGCGTCTAAGGTGGATAAGAGGGACAAATTGTTCCGACCAGCAGTACTTGGCCAGTACAAGGCATATCAGGCTAATCACCCTTTGTGTCCGTAAGTTATGACGGTTTAAGGATGAATTTCCATAAAACCTTTGCGAAAATGATAGATAAATAGTCTATATGACTCCTCAGCACAATTTGAAATTTTTTATTCTTATGAGTGCTGTATTGGGTAGAATGTAATGATGTGTGTGAATGTTGTAAACAGTATGGCATAAGGGGTAAGTTGAATTTCGGGGACGAAATTCTTAGAAGAAGGGGTGAATGTGACAACCCGAGAATTTAGACAATTTTATAAAATCTTAAAAGATTGAATAGAAGTTAAATAATAAACCTAGACAGAAAATAAGTATATGTATTTGACATTTCTGGGAATGAATTTTGTGAATTTAAAAACTTTTGGTGAAGGTTTACAGTGTTAAGAGTATTTGTGTAAATGGTTAAATGTGTGTATAGTATGTGGTTAAGGGTCAAGGGTTGACTAGATAAATTATATCAATCACAAACCCTAATAATATATTAAGAACCTCGATGTTTAGTTAGAAAACCCTATCGACTGATAAGAAACCCTATTATCGGCTATGGAAACCCTAATGTATAATTAGGGAAGACTTAATTGGTAATTCAGTGATTTTAATGTTAATTAGAAAACATTAATCCTATTTAAAAGCCCTAATGTGATTAGGGAACCTTAATATAATTAGGAGATCCTAATTTTAAATTAGAAACCTTAATCTCTATTTTAAAACCTAATTAGTAAATACTAGAATATAAATTTGTGTAACCTTAGGGTTAAACCCTAAGGGTTAAAACCTAATAATTATGAGAAGTTACGAAGTTGCCATGTACTTTATAAGTCAAATGACCAAACAACCCTTTTTATTATTTTAATAAGGTGGAGTGTAGATCTAGCCCTAGTAAGGAGTTGGTAACCAACTCTAGCTAGCCACAAAGCAACTTTAATCATTCAACTTGCTAGATTATATACATTGCACCAAGGATTGAAAGCATACAAGTAAGGAAATTCACTTACTTTACTACTCAACCTAGCCAAACTGTAAGACCCCAACTTATTGTTAATGAAATTTAATTTTCTCTATTTATTATTTTGAAATAGTAAGGGTTGATGTGATTAATGTGGATAGTTAGGGGTAAAATACGCAAATACTTTAAAATAAGCAAGTGGTTATAAAATATTCATTGTTGTTGGGAATATTCGTTTGGTGCGTGGAATATTTGTCTTTGTCGGGGAATATTCGTATCTGACGGTAGCAAATGATAATATGTGGGCCCATAACGGAAAGTGATTGGATGAAGAAAGCAGACAAATATAAGTGGTTTTAAAATAACTGGCGTAGTTATTCATCAAGTATCTTTGTTAAAATACCGGTGGTTAAAAACACGGTAGCACACCAGTATTGCACAATTGTTGATTCTTACGTGAAGAAGGCACTACTCAATAATGGTCACGATAATTCTTGTTCAAATATTTTATTGAGTTAATAATTGCTGCGTTGATATTTTATATTGCTGTTGTTTCAATAATTGTCATTACAAAGTATTTTTCATTATCGAAGCAATAATTCATATTATCTGAATAATATTATTAGATAACATTATTGGCAATGTCTAGAAAGTTCTGTCTAAGGAGAGGTTTGGTCACCTAATTGCGCGCCTTGAAGAGAAGAAATTCTTATTGGAAAGCCCCCTCTTTCAGGAGGCGCTGGTTGTCAATATTGTGATTCGTAATATTATTTGTGAATAATTAATTATTGATTCATATGATGAGAAAAATATTGATTTTATGTGGATATAGATGGAGAAAAATTTTAATGTGACAATTGTTGAAAATTGAAATTTTATCTTTTACGATAAAATAATTCTTTTAAATATATTATTATATTTTAATAATATAATAATGGTGATATTTTTACAACGAATAATGTGGATATATGAGTATACAAGGAGGAAGAGTATTTTTGTTGCAATAAATGTTTAAAACATGTTAAACATGT
Source organism: Panax quinquefolius (assembly GCA_020205615.1). NCBI lineage: Eukaryota > Viridiplantae > Streptophyta > Magnoliopsida > Apiales > Araliaceae > Panax > Panax quinquefolius. Next base: position 21,292,332 of record CM035168.1, on the reverse strand, counting down.
CGATTGGACCCCATTTATTGGTGAAATTTGATTATAGCACTTTGTAAAATCCGTTTGTGGATTTCGATCAATTTCATTTGGAATTTGGAAAACCTTTCTTACGCAAAGTTGTAGAGAATTGAATTTCCTATAAAACTCGCAAGATTCGAATTTTCTGATAGAAAGGCTATTTATTATGAATTATTGAAGTTCAAGTTCAAGCTCTCAAATAATTGATTTTGGAAGTTTAAAATATTTTAAATTATAAAAACATTTTTTGTTTGTTTTGTGGGCTACAACATGTGCATAATGAGCTGAGATCAGATCTAGGAAGGTGGGCGTAGAAATCTTAATATATATATTAATATTATATTAAATTTTCTGCTTTGGTGTTCTAAGCATTTTCCTATAAATAGGGTGTTTAGGTTAGAATTGAAAATCACACTTAAATGAAGTTTTTCTCTCTATATTATCGAGCGTATTCTTGTGAGTATTTTGAGTATACTTTGAGTATTGTTAGACAGTGCAAGTTCCCTTCAGCACTATACCCGGTATTCCAGCTAGAAGTACTAATCTTTCGAGGTAAGGGATGTTAATTTCTTCTCAAATGATATTATTTCTTCAATATCATTATGCTGAAATATTGGTTGGAACTTTTTATCAAATTTGGAACTTTTTCATGTCGGGGTTACTATTCATGAGTTACTATTCATGAGTTACTATTCACGAGTTACTATTCATGAGTTACTATTCACGAGTTACTATTCATGAGTACTATTCATGAAGCGTGAAGATGTTTTTGTGGAATTTCTATCTTTTGGTGTGAGTTACTTATTCACGATATCGGCACTATTCAAATATATCTGGCACTATTCATTCAGAAAAATGAAATTTCTTCTTTTTGTCCAAAATATCTATACGGATACTAGCTTTGATTGTATCCATGTTTTGATCATTCTTGAATTTTACACCACTATGATCATTTTTGAGGTATTTTTGAACATGGATAAAACAAAGTACGAATCCTTAATCCTTGTCATTTTGTTTCACTGGATTCGTTTCTTTAAAATATTTTCATCATCTTGGTCTTAAATGATGATATTATGGAATATCTTTGGCCCTGTAGTGCAAAGATGAATGATTTCTGAAGAATATCTTTGGTAGTAGTGCAAAGATGAGCAGTGTTTAGATGAACTCGAATTAATCGATGAATATCTTTGCTTTTGTAGTGCAAAGATGAATATTTGATTCGGATGTATATTGATTGATGTTCTGAGGATAAAAGATAGGCGATGAATTTTTAAATTCATACATAGAAGATAGTAGTTTGCATTCTCTACTTAACTCTTCTAATGAATTATTATTTTCATTGCGAATATTGATTTAAAATTTGTTGTCTATTGTATTCTATTAGATTTTTCCTTGTTGAAGACTAACGATAATTTGTTGTATATTATCTTAGTCATAATATTCTTTCTTTGGGCTAGTTGAGCTCACCCTTTTCCTTTTTGTTCCATTTTTCTTCTCGGGAGGCGAGAATATAGCGAGTACGAAAGTCGGGGTATGGAATGAAGGTTTTAGAAAGAATTGTTTAGTAGTCCTCACCATTTTGTAAAATAATGTATCAATAAATGTGATGAGGATTTATTTGAGTATAGATATTGTCTAGAAGATAATATTTGTATTCAAACTCACAGTTTTACGGTTGTAATAATAAAGTTGTAGTTATTTCTGTACCATGTATTGACAACTCAGAATAGGTAATGTATACCTATTTTGGGGGCGTCACACAAACCTTCTCTCTCTCCCCCATCCGAAATTTTAGAGTGAGAGTGGGTAATAAGCTAAACCAAGATCATGTGTTAGCTTGCCAAGATCAAACATCAAGGTCAGAATCAAGATCAAGCTCAAAAAGGAGGTATAAACCCTAATTCTAGAAATCCTTCAAAATTTGTGTTAATGTTGTTGTTTGTTGTTTAGATCGGTACTAGAGGGTGTCATTCAGTGATCTGGGATGTTAGATCCTAGATCCATAACATTCAGATGCTCAAAATTTAGTTTTTAGAAACTGACCATGAACCCTAATTTGTGCTCTGACAGCCTAATGTCAGAGCCCATATATTCTTATGTGTTAGTTATTTTGTGTGTTTTATGTTATTGATATTTCGTATGCTATGTTGTCTATGCTCTGGATCCTGAATCAAGCCCAGATCATGTATAGATTAAAATTTATTAATGGTCAAAGTATGTTGTGAAACGCAACATGATTTTTGGAATACCCAGAAAATCTCCAGAAAACCCAGAATTTATGACAAGCATTTCCGTGCTTCAGATCTTACTGTGTGTTAGTGTTTAGTCTATGTTGTTGTGTTTATCTTGTAGACTGGTATGTGTACTAAACATACAAGTCTTTATAACACTTAGATCCATAACAAGATCAAAGATATTTCTGGTCAAAGTAGCATTGATCGTCTGTTTTGCCAAATTTCAGGAAAACTCAGAAACCTTCAAGACCGTATTTCTGACAAGGTTTGACTGACTTGAATCTTGTGATTTAGTTGTTGTTATGATGGTCTGATGCCATATAAATGTACCCTGTCATGTTATCTACACGAATGAACCATTAGATCATACAAATCAAACTTAGAAGGAATGATATGAAGATCGAAAGTAGCCTATCCGAACTGTTCTTCATTTCTAGGTAACCCAGAAATGAAGAACAGCTCCTGACAAGATCTTTGAGAACTAATAACTATCTGTTAGGTTGATTAATGACCATGAATTCAGTTTGTGGTTGTCGTACTACATCAATACTACAATCCTAATACCATTACCAGCCAAGAAAGCAACAAGATCACTGATTTAATTTAGGTCAAAGTAAGCACTTGGGAGTCTGACAAGATGCTCAAGAACTGCTCAGGAACACCTATAGCGACGATTTTATCGCTATAGGGCCCTTTAGCGACATATTAATTATAAAATTAGTATTTTTATTAGATAATTAGTATTAAATTGTTTTTAATTATTAAAAATACATAATAAATTCTTAAAAATTATTTTAAAGACTGAAAATTAGTTTTTAATTATTTTGAGTATATTTCATAAATATTTAATATTTTTAGAATAAGAGTGGTATTTAATTTATTTAATTATAATAATAAATAAATTATTTAAAAATGATTTTAGTACTTGAAAAATCATTTAAAATTATATTATGGTATAAGAAAATATTTTAAGTTATTTTTAATGACTTTTAATATTTTGTGATGAATTTCATTAATAAATTAATATTAATGGTAATTAATTTATTTAATAAATGTATTAAATAAATTATGGAAAAATAGAATTAATGCTTTAAAATTTTTATAAAAATAATTTAAGTGTTATAAAAATATTTTAAGTTATAAAATATAACTTTTGATATTTTGTCATGAAAATATTAATATTTTAAAATAATGGTTTTAATTACTTTAAAATCATTTAATGGTAATAATAAAGTATTAAAAATACTTTGAGATATTATAAATATAATATAATATTATGTTAAGGATTTCATTAATATTTAATATTAAATAAATATTAATGATAATGGAATTAAGTGGTATTTAACTCATATAAATATGATATTAATGATTGAAAAATCATGATGAATAATAATAATTATCTGAAAATTATTATGGGCTTATGAAAATTATTTTGACTGATTAATAAATTACCTAAGATAATTATTAAGTGTTTAGGCAGAGTTTAACTGAACTTAAACTCAATTTTTGTTCGATTAGGCAATCGAGATGACAGAATAGTACCAAACTCAATTCAAACTGTAATAGTTTGACTTGATTCTAGGTTTTATGTGTTGTATAGACTGATAGGATTATGTGGTAATGTGTTTAGGTTATTTTATATTGTGATAATATTATTCTAATATTTTGAGATTGGTATTATCTATATTAGGTCTTCGGATAAATCTAAGTTATATTTCATAACGGTAATCAATGATGTAGGCTTGTTTTTCTTAACTCTACTAAGAGTTGTTTCGTTCGGATATGCTTATGATTAATCATTGCTGATTGTCTTGTAGAATTGTACTATGTACATATTGAATGTATAAGTCAGGTATGAAAGGCTGATCACCTTCATTACCGTTCGGTCCAGATAAATTTGTTCATGTTTAATACTTGTTTAGTTAAAAATTTATTCGTGCTAGTTCTCAATTATATTGATGAATTATAGCCAGCTTATTATTCAAACTCTTTCAATCATGATATATCCTTAAATTATATTTAAACTTGCTGGGCAACTTTCATGCTCACCCTTGCTATATAATGATAAACATTGCAGATAAGGCGAATGCGTTCAGATACAGAAAAAGGATAATGCCAAGTTCAGCTTGGGATAAAATATGCAGCTAATTTGTAATAATATAGTTTGATAATAATGTTATATGTTAGATAGTTTATGAATTGTGTATAAGTTAAGGTTACTCGATTTTGGGGAAAAGTGTGTAAAGTGTATTGTATAAGCAATTTATGTTTATATCTTCCGAAAATAGTGATAGAATGATTGAACCGAATCCGTGGTGATTTGGGACTCGGATTCGTAGCTGTCACAGAATTCATGGTGTACTAGCAGGAATCATTGGTTAATAAGGAGTGGTTTAACAACCACCACCAACCATCACCATAGCCAATGATCACAGACTAGGAAGTTACGTATTTAGGTGATAGGTTACTGTTCATGTACTATGTGCCACTCAATTTGGGATAAAAATCTCAGCAACAAGTTATTTAGGCTTGGTTTGGATACTATAATTCCCATAATATAATATTAATGTGTTAATGCTCTTACACAAAGGAAAGTTGGGGATTATTTATATACTCGCATGAATGAATTAATTCTTATTATATAGTTTATATTTATAGTATATAGACATATTAATGTGTCACCTTGTACAATATAAAATATATAATTAACTACCATGTAACTAGGTTTAATATATTGCATGTTTGTACAAATTAACCAAGAAAATATATAATCACATTATATATATTAATCTCTTACTCATTAATTATTATTTATTCATAATAATTATTAATTAACACATTATCAATTAATTACTCATAATTACAATTAGTCAATATGTTCAACTCTTGCCACCATATTCAAATAAATTGAATATTTAATTATTAATAATCATATCAATTCTTTGATATCAAACTCTTAGGGTTAGTCCACTAATTTAAATAAACTATTAGTGACTCCCTTTAATCATTTCATAAGTTCACATAACCACATAAGGTTTAAATAGACTCACAAAACTAACTTATTAAAATTAAATCACATTTTTAATTAATAAGGAGTTTAAAAATTCACGGTCATTACATCCCTTCTCCCTTATAAAAATTCCGTCCTCGGAATTGTAAAAAAAAATAAGGTTACTCAAATAAAAACGGATAATTCGCTCTCATTTTCTCTTCTAGCTCCCACGTAGCTTCTTCGACTACGTGATTCCTCTAAAGAATCTTAAAGGAATGGATAATCTTATTCCTCAGTTTCTGTTCCTTCCTATCTAGTATCTGGACAAGAACTTCCTCGTACGATAAGTCTTTCTCGACATGGATTAGTTTATAGGAGATAACGTGCTTGTAGTCTTGTTTATACGGCCGCAATACTGACACATGAAACACGTTTTGAATGTCCTCAAGTTCAGGAGGTAACGCTACCTCGTACGCCACTTCACCGACTCGCCTCAAAATCTTGAACGGTCCGATGAACCTAGGGCTCAACTTTCCCGTCTTCCCAAAATGAATATACCCTTTCCAGGGAGATACTTTTAGAAATGCATAGCTTCCTAATTCAAAATCTTTCTTCTTGCGATGTAAGTCCACATACTTCTTCTAGCGATCTTGAGCTGCTACTAGTCGGGCTCTTATCACCTTGATGATTTCTACCGTATGTTGTACCAATTCTGGTCCCAACAGTCGACGTTCTCCAACTTTGTCCCATCATAAAGGTGTTCTACATTTTCTCCCATAAAGTGCTTCATACGGTGCCATTCAAATACTGGCATGATAACTATTGTTATACGCGAACTCTACTAATGGAAGGTGATCCTCCCAACTACCCTTGAAGTGCATTACACAAGCTCGGAGCATGTCTTCAAGTGTTTGACTTGTTCTCTCACTTTGTCTATCTGACTGCGGATGATACGCGGTACTCATTCGTAGTTATGTCCCCATTCTTTCTTGAAGACTCTTCCAGAAGTTTGACATGAATCGCGGATCTCTATCTGATACAATAGATACCGACACTCCATGAATCGAGATAATTTCCTTGACATATAATTTGGCTAACTGGTCGAAACTGTAACGACCCAAAATCTGGTCTATTTTCACATCTGGATTTCGTACGTCAATATCCCATCTTCTTGCAAACATACATCATTATATAGCTAAATATATCAACATACATCCTCAAATCCCAGGTTCTAAAACCTTATAACCTCTTCCATTACAAATAATGATAATTACATTATTCTTTACATCTTGTACAAGTGACTTTTATCCGCTACCAAGGATACATAATCGTTCATTAAATTATTCTATAGTTTAATTCTACCATTCTATATTACAAGTCTTCGCTTGATCTTCACGCTCATTCATATAATGAATGATACTTCTTTTGGATACCGACCAGCTTGATCTTTACGGGATCCTTAAGTTCTTCTAACATCATTCGCTAAAAATGTTTTTATTTTAAGCAAGTGTGAGCATTCAAATTGCCCAGTAAGTCATAACAGTTGAACAAACAACTTTAAGAATTCAAACATTCTTTTAAGACTTCAATAACCGAACAAAAGTTATGAACCAGCTTGAATAATAGAAATAATCTTGATTCCTATCATTTTAAAACATTAGTCACATTCACTTTGAAATAATTTCATTCTCTACTATCTTTCATACACATTCTGTCTGGCTAGAATCAATAGCACAGACTTAACAATAATGGTTCATGTATAAATAGAACATTCTCTTATTGAAGAGTTAAATCACATAACAGTTCATCTCATAAAAATACCGAAGTGTTCAAATTGTGGCACAAGGCCTCATACATTCTAACACATTGTACAAATATCACACATTTGAACATAGACAGAACTTCTCAAGTTCAGATTCACACTAAGTATTCCTATATTTACTACTCCATAAACTTTTTATCATCTCTACACCAGGTTACATGGTACATAAGTGATAAATAAAATATATTTTGATATTTCAAATCATTTGCGTCTAGCCGAAATAAATAGCATAAACTTTACTTTAAACCGTTTCAAAAATGGTTACGAGTCTACATTTTTTTAAAAAGTACATAGTGCGTATTTAGCTTGATGTCAAAATTTCAAAGTCTAGCATAGCTAGGAGTTTTGGAAAACTTATGTCTCCACTAATAATCATTTGCTTAACAATCTATCTGTTCCTATAATCCTCAATTCTCCATTCACACACATAACCATACCGGTTAAATCAAACCACACTTATGAGTTCATAAACTTGCCACAATTATATGAGTTTAAGAACTTACCCTAGTCAGACCTTTGGCGTCCATTCGCTGAGGGATTCATAAATATTTCATATAATTATTAGTCAAGAATGTCACATAAGTATGAGTTTTAAGAACTCTTACTTAACCCTATATTCTCTACCTATGACCTATTTATCTGTTATACACATGAGAAAGGAATAACCCTCTTAACATCCAAATAGCCCGACACAACATTTCAATGATTATCAATGCAAGAAACAAAGTAGTTTTCACACCAAGTACAATTCCCCGCCCATACAAGGAATCATACAACTCAGCTACCGACATGAGTCCTCAATTGAAATTCCCACCTAATCTTAACCCCCTTCTCAATACGAATTGCATTCAACTCGTATTCATAATCCTTTCCTGAATTTGTACCAATTCACACAGCAATCTTGCTGTAAACTTTCCAATCATCAGATTAATTCTTTCTGACTGCCATAACCTTATCTGATCACGGGTTGATCTCATCGTATATATTACGATTCATTTCTATATCTTGATCGTTTTGTTTTACGATCTCCTATCACTGCACTTTTAGTCTTTTAGACTCGATCTATTCACCACTACTGATCAACTTTATTATCAGAGTTATGGAACTCTGTATCTTTACAATTCGCCGAGATTCATCTTTGAATCTTACCGACCAACTAACTCTATTTGAGTTAGTCCTTATCCTAATCATAGAGGTTATTGGTCTCAGGTATTCCTACCTAAGCTTCATAACCAACAGCTCTGATACCAATTATGACTTCCCCAAATCCGGGTCCCGAATCACCACGGATCTGGTACAATCATTCTATAATTATAACGGAACATATAAACATAAATTGTTTATAAAATACACTTTACACACTATTCCCCAAAATCGAGTAACCTTAACTTATACACAATTCATAAACTATCTAACATATATCATTATTATCAAACTATACTATTACAAATTAGCTACACATTTTATCCCAGGCTGAACTTGGCATTATCCTTTTCTTATATCCGAATGCATTCGCCTTATCTGCAATGTTTATCATGATATAGTAAGGGTGAACATGAAAGTTGCCCAACAAGTTTAAATACAATTTAAGGATATATCATGATTGAAAGAGTATGAATACTAAGCTGGCTATAATTCATCAATATAATTGAGAACTAGCACGAACAAACTTTTGACTGAACAAGTATTGAACATGAACAAATATATCTGGACCAACTGGTAATGAAGGTGATCAGTCTTTCATACTTGACTTATACATGCAATATGTACAGAGTACAATTTTACATTGAAATCAGCAATGATTAACCATAAGCATATCTGAATGAAACAACTCTTAGTAGAGTTAAGTAAAACTTGCCTGAACCCTTGATTACCGTTATGCATTCTATACCGCTTTATTAGAAGACGTAATATTAGTAATATAGATCTCCAATATTAGAATAATATCATCACAATATAATACTATTATATTTATATACATAGAATAAGCTAAACACATAACATATAACCCTAGCAATCTATACAGCACATAAAACTTAACCTCAAGTCAAACTTTTACAGTCTGAGTCGAGTTCGGCACAATTCTTACATCCCGACGGTCTAGTCGGACAAATATCGATTTTAAGTTCAATTAAACTCTTACTAAACACTTAACAATTATATATTATCAGTCAAATTATTTTTCCTAGGCTTGTAATAATTTTTGGATAATTATTACCATTTATCATGATTTTCCAATCATTAATATTGTATTTAAATGAATTAAATACCACTTAATTCCTTAATCATTAATATTTATTTAATATTAAATATTAATAAAAATCATAACATAATATTTAAAGCATTAATTTAATATTCCATAATTTATTTAATATATTTATTAAATAAATTAATTACAATTAATAATAAATTATTAATGAAATTCATCAAAAAATAATAAAAGTCATCAAAAATAACTTAAAATATTTTATAATATCATAATATAATTTTTCATGATTTTTATGAATTAAAACCATTTTAAATAAATTATTTAATATTATAATTAAATAAATAAATACCTTTTATATTCCAAAAATAGTAAATATTTTTGAAATATACTCAAAATAATTAAAAACTATTTTCCAGGCTTTAAAATAATTTTTCATAATTTATTATGTATTTTTAATAATTAAAAATCATTTTTATCTAATTATTTATTTAATTAATAATTTTCTTTAATTAATTATCGCAAAAGGGGCCCTATAGCGACAGAACCATCGCTATAGGTGTTCTTGAGTGTTCTTGGCTGTTTCTAGAAATTCATGTCAGTTATCAAGGCATGAGGTTTGATCGAAATTTAATCCATGCTACAGTTGATTTATGGGCTTGTGTTTGTTTTAATGGTTGTAGTATACATGTAATACTACAACATTCAATCAATTACATGACCAAAATATAACTAAATTTACAGATCTAAGTTACAGAAAACGTTGTCAGACCTGTTCTTGAGTTTCTTGGCTGCCCAGAAACTCAAGCAAGATCGAGGTAGCTACTTTGGGTCATTATAGATTGAGTTCTGTGTTCTATTTGTATGATCTACAAGTTCACACATGTAGTATACATGTCCGGCTACAATTCTATACCATCATATCATAACAAAAACATCATGAACGCAAGATCTGGACCAGTTAAACTAAGGGCCAAGAACTGTTCTTGAACATTTCTGGGTTTTCAAGAAATGTTCTTGAACAGATTGGTCAACGGTTGCTTGACCACATATTTCTGTGATTCTGAGCAAGCTCGTGGTGATATAAAGGTTTTAATAGGTTCTCCTCATGTCAGACTACAAGGATCAAACAACAACATAGCCAAAACATCAAATATCAGCAAGATTAAAGGTCTACAAAACTTGTCAGAAGCTTTCTGGAAAAATTTGGGCTGCCCAGATTCCAGACTTCATGATGGGTCAACGTTGTTTGACCAACAATAACTCTTGATCTACACAGGATCTGGACTTGATTCAAGTTCCATATCCAAGACCTTATAACATATAACAAGTAGAAACTCTTAAAGCACAAAAACAACTAACAAGAAAGGATCTGTGAGACTTGACATTTGACTGTCAGACATCATTTTTGCGGATTTCCAGATTTGAAAAACCTTTAAATTTGAGTATTTAAATGACATGGATCTAGGTTTTGGCAACCCAGATGATCAAATGACACCCTCTAACACATATCTAGCCAACAAATTACAACATCAAACATCAGATCTAAGGATTTCTAAGTTAGGGTTTTTATACCTTTAAAACTTGGATTTTTGATTTCTGATCCTGAATCTGTTCTTAATAAGCTAAGAGATGATATTAGCTTAGCTTTTCATTCTCTTTCACTCTTATACCCGAATTTCTAGAGAGAGAAGTGACTTGATTGGTTTGAAAAATAAAGTAAGTCACTTTTCTAGACTTTTTGCTTTTAGATTCAAGATACAATGTATATGGCTGGCCAAGATGGCTGATAATTGAGCTATAAGTCACATGCTATGGCTAGGGTGGTTTACCAACCCAATCTAGGGCTAGATCTACAAGCAACCTATTAAAGAATGCAATAAGGGCACATTGGACAATTAGCATACCATTTTAATTCTAATTTGGTCATTTGATCAAACCCTTAGGATTTAACCCTTAGGGTTTGACCCTTAGGGTTTAACCCTCAGGGTTAAAACCTAATGTTTATTAAAATTACATTTCTAGGATTTCCAGATTAGGGTTTTCAAAAATGAGAAATTAACATTTGAAAATTAGAATTAGAATTCTCTAATCATACTATGATTTTCTAATCATCAAATTCAATCCTTCTAATTACGATTATTATTTCCTAGTTAATATTTCTAATTTAGCAATTAAATCCACAACTATACATTAGGGTTTTGACAGAACAATTAGGGTTCAAAATTTGAAATTATGGTTTGATAATTAATTAAACTTTACCCTAATTAATATTATAATTAATATCACTTAAGCATTATAATTATCCTTTAAATTTACAGATTAGGGTTTCAAATTACCGAAATCTAAAATTGGAGTTTCTAGATCTGGTATTAGGGTTTTCGAATAATTAATTAGGGTTTTCAAGTAATTCATTAGGGTTTTCCCTTATTAAATTATAATTAATGACGTTTAAGCCTTATACATAGCATTTAAATTCCCAAATTAGGGTTTTTAATTTCTGAATTAGGGTTTCAGATTCTCGGAACTGAAATTAGGGTTTCAGAACCAGTGTCTAGGGTTTCTAATCAGACGTTAGGGTTTTCTAACAAAACGCTAATGTTCTTAATATATACTTAGGGTTTGACACTAATAAAATTTATCTGGTCAAACTTTAACCCTTAACCACATTCTGAACACATTGATAACCATATACTCAGAACATAATCACATATACACTTAATCCTGAATAATTCACCTAAATCCTTCACTGAATTTTGAAATCCTCAAAATTCCTTCCAAAAAATATCAAACGCATACAATTATTTTCTGTCTAGGTCTATTATTTGACCTTAAAGTAATCATTTAAGATTTTAATAAATTATCTAAATTCTCGGGTTGTCACAAGAAACATTAACTCGGCTTCTTTTACGTTATACGTACTTGTTTGTAATTCAGCTTCTTCATCGTTCACATGTTTAATCATTGATCTTCATTACCTTACGGTCAAACCAAACACGGGGTGTAGGTTCTACCAGTTTAATATTCGCGTACACTTAACCTTTACATCGGCTCAAGTGTTAAACGCTTACATTCCATTCTAATATTCTCATCCGACTCTCATTCAGCTTCCATTAATCTTCTTATCGATTGCTACGGCTTTCTTGATAATTCATATCTTACTTAATACTTTCATCAACGTCTAAGTTATACAACTAATGTACACTTAGAATGTTCGCTCGACGTAAATACGATTCACGAGAATCGTTTACGTATTCCACGTTTACGTTACTTGTCTCTTAATTCTATTCAACCTTCATCCAAGGTTTTAATCGCTTTCATTCATTACTATCATCTGAACCCCATGTTCAATACTTTTTCTTAATGTCAAAGCCATACGGTTCGTTGTATGCTAAGAACGATCCTTCATCGCAATAGTGTTGCATTCACAGCGTCTAAACGCTTTACATTCATCTCTCATTACTACGCCATAACATCCAAATGTTATACAGTACCCTCGTTACTCAACGTCTAAGGAATCACCATAATAGCAATCCCTCACATTCGTTTATTACGACTACGGTCCCTGAATATTGGTTCTGTAACCCGCGTCTACATTCTTTTAATCTCGATTAATCTTTTCATTCAACCTTCATTAAAGGTTTAATACACTTGATTAAGTGTTACATTAGTTCAACTACATGTTCATATTTCTTTCTTGCACATCCCCCAGTAATTGAGCAGTAAAAATCTCATTTCTGGGCATTACCTTGCACCAGCGCTGCGGTGCCGTGTCCTTCCCTTTCCTTCACGCTGCGGTGCCACTCAGTAGTAGCTGATGGCTCAAGCTCCCACTGCGGCGTCGGCCCCCAAGGCACGACTCGTGCTGCGGCGCCTAGCATGAAACCTAGAAAAATTTTCTAAGTCTTTTACAAGCTTGAGACGCTGACTTCAAAATCTCATATCTTATTAGTTATAACTCGGAACGAGATCGTTCCAAAGCCATTTTTTTCCTTATCTTACATACTTTGATTACCCTCAGACATAAATTTGTTCCGAATCCGTTAATGTGTCATTCGATTGGCTTAATCTTTGCTCTTCGTTCGTTTTACATTTTTAACGTTCTTCATTCGTTCATCCGTAATTCGATCATCCGAACTCGGAATTCATTCTTTCTTGAGTCCACGACTCACATTTTCTACATTCTCTTACATTCTTATGAAACCCTACTAGTTCGTGTTCATTTACTAACTTTCTAATTCTTGTTCTTCTTTTATGAATTTTTTGCCATATGTTTGCTTAGCCGACAAGTTTGCTTAGCCCTTAAGTTTCGTAGTTCCGTCTTTTGGGTTTCGACCGACAGTTTTAAAACTGCAATTCTCGGAATCCAAATATTTTTGGATATTTCATCTTTCTTGTACTGATTAACTTTTACGTATTCCTCGGATCTCCGAAAAACTAAAAAACACTTTTCACCATTAAGCGTTTTCCTTCACGTTTTCCCCTAACGTAGTTAAACGAGTGAAAAGTACATAACAGTACTTTTTGTCTTTTTATTTCGACCGATTTCTTTGCGTTTTTCGAGAAAAACTTTTATCGTCTTACTTAACTTTTCACGATATATTATCATCAAATCTTTCGATGGAATGTCATTTCGACATACCGAACTCTCGAAAAGGCTTAGGTTATTCAAACCCTAACCCTTAGGGTTTTGTCCGGTGAATAGTGCTTATTTTGTCTTTTTCCCTGAAAATATTTTTGTTCCCGAATTTTTTTTATTTTTGTCTTAAAAATTATTGCTCTTTTAATTTAGCTCGTTGCCAGAATCCCCTGGACTTATAATCATCCTAGGTTCTAGAACGATTAATAAACACATACCACACAATATTATTAATAAAAATTCATTTTATTAATAACTAATTCTTTAAACTTAATTTCTGGACGATCCAAATTTTCGGGCCGTCACACAAACTATACTTAATCTTAATTGGCAAAAAGGGAGCTAATTTAGTAAGACGATCTACAATCACCCATATGGCGTCGTGTCCTTTCTGCGTTGACGGAAGTCCCACCACAAAGTCCATTGTGATGTGCTCCCATTTCCATTCTGGAATCTCTAATGGTTGTAATAACCCGCTTGGTTATTGGTGCTCTGCCTCAACTCTTTGAACAGTTAGACATCTACTTACGCATTCTACAACCTCTCTTTTCATGTTTGGTCACCAGAAGTTATGACGCAAATCTTGGTACATCTTCGTGCTTCCTTGGTGTACCGAATATCTCGTACTGTGCGCTTCTTGCAAAATCTCTTTTCTCAGTTCTGGTACTAACGGTACCCAAATTTGTCCTTCAAATCTTAGTAGTCCAGTGCTATCAATCTAAAATTTTAATTCATCAAATTCAGTTAATCGCTTCTTGATGTTATTGTAATCTTCGTCTTTTTCTTGTGCCTCTTTAACCTTATTCAATAAAGTCGGACTCGCTATCACTGTAAATAATTGTTTGTTGATCTCCATCGGATACTTAATCTCCAAGTCTAGTCATTCAAAATCTTTTACCAAGCCTTATTGAATGGTCAACTTCAGTAACTTCTCTCTGCCTTTTCTGCTCAAGGCATCTGCCACTACATTTGCTTTGCCTGGATGGTATAGAATCTCTCAATCATAATCTTTGATCAATTCTAGCCATCGGCGCTGCCTCATGTTTAACTCTCTTTGTGTGAAGATATATTTCAGACTCTTGTGATCCGTATATATCTCACACTTCTTGCCATACAAATAATGCCTCCAAATCTTCAAGGCAAAAACTACCGCTGCTAACTCCAGGTCATTAGTCGGATATCCCTTCTCATAATCTTTTAGCTGACGTGAAGAATACGCAATGACTCTGCCATGTTGCATTAGTACACAGCCAAGACGCTTGTGTGACGCATCACTATACACTATAAACCCTCCCGTGTTGTCCGGTAAGGCCAACACAGGTGCTTGACTAAGCCTTTTCTTCAATTCTAAGAAACCTTCTACATACTTCTCCGTCCAAATGAACTTAACTGTCTTTCTGGTAAGATTGGTTAATGGTGATGTTAATTTCAAAAAATCCCAAATAAATCTTCGATAGTATCACGCCAATCCTAAGAAACTCTTGATTTTTGTCGGCGTCTTCAGTTGTTCCCAATTAATAATCACTTTTACCTTCGCTGGATCCACTGAAACACCATTCTTGTCGATAACGTGCCCCAAAAACTGCACTGTCTGCAACCAAAACTCGCATTTTAAGAATTTTGCATATAGCTTCTCCCTCCTTAATGTCTCCAACACTATCCGAAGATGCTCAGTGTGTTCTTCCTCCGTCTCTGAATACACTAGAATGTCATCGATGAATACGACAACAATCTTATCCAAATACTATTTGAACACTCTATTCATCAAATCCATAAATGCTGCTGGCGCATTCATTAATCCGAATGACATTACCAGAAACTCAAAGTGTCCATACCGAGTTCTGAATGTCTTCTTTGGAATATCCTCCAGACTCACTTTCAGTTGGTGATAACCGGTTCTCAAGTCAATCTTTGAAAAGTACTGATCAAATAAATCGTCTATCCTGGGCAACATGTACTTGTTCTTAATGGTGACCTTGTTCAACTCTCAGTAGTCGATACAAAGTCTTAGCGACCCATCTTTCTTTTTTACGAATAAGATTGGTGCTCCCCACGGTGATATGCTCGGTCGAATGTATCCCTTATCTAACAACTCTTGTAATTGAGACATCAGTTCTTTCATCTCTACCGGTGCCATACGATACGGCGGTCTGTATACCGGTGTTGTCCCTGGTGACAAATCGATAGCAAACTTAATCTCTTTATCCGGTGGCAATCCCAGAATCTCATCTGAGAAGACATCAACGAAATCCCTTAGAATAGGTATCTAACTCAGTGCACCCTCGACTCGTCGAGTATCAACCACGTGAGCCAAATAACCTATACAACCATTCCTAAGCAACCTCTGCACTTGCACCATCATTAGACAATGAGATTGTCTCGATGATTTACTACAATAAAATACCACCTTTGACTTATTCAGAGTCTTTAGGTGTACACACTTCTTTTTATAGTCTATAACTGCTCTGTGAACCGATAACTAATCCATTCCAAGGATTACATCGAACTCCCCCAAACGAATCGGTATCAAATCATCTTTGAGCTTAAATCCTCCCAATTTGGTATAACAATTCCTATGAATGTATTCTACGGGGATAATTTCCTTGTTCGCTACTTCTACGTTCATAGGGTGTTCTAATCTCTCACATGGTAAGTCTAAAAAAGAGCAGGTAGCACCCAAATCAAATAACATGTATGCATCTATATCATTGATCGGAATGATACCTAACACCACATCCTTAGACTCCACCGCATCCTATACAGTCATATTGAAAGTTCGTGTTGTTGGTCTGTTAGCTTGACTGGCTAGTCCTCTAATGTTCAGCCCATTGTTGTTGTTGTTGCGGTTGCCGCTAGCTGTATCGCCCTTTTTCTTTGGGAAGTCCTTAATTTGATGGTCTATGGCCCCACACGAGAAACATCCTCCCTTCTGCTTATTTGGACACTAAAGAGCCACGTGTCCCAGTTGTCCGCAAAGATAACAAACACTCTTTCCCTTCATGCACTCCCCCAAGTGATTCCTCCCACAGTTGTTGCACTTCATACTTTTCTTGGCCTCCCCTCCGAACTTATTACCTCTAGAGGATTCGCTCTCAATCCATTTACGCTTGTTGGGGTTGCTGCCTCTGCTGCTTCCCCCTTTTTGTCCCTCATGACCGGTCTTCTTTTCTTTTTTGAATCGAGCGATGGCTTCATTGCCTCCTTCGACAATGATAGCCCTTTCCAATAGGTCAGAGTAAGTCTTAATCTTCAATATAGCTACTGCTTTTTGCACCCATGGTTTCAGTCCTAATTCGAACTTTCTTGCTTTTTTGGCCCCCGTGTCAACCTAATGTGAAGCGAATCGGGCCAACTCGTTAAATTTTGTCGCATACTCTGCAACAGACATACTACCTTTCTTCAGTTCCAGAAACTTAACTTCTATATCCCGTTGCGTATACTCTGAGAAGTAATTCTCAAGGAATAACTCCTTAAATCTATCCCAAGGAATAACTCCTTCGACAACTCGGCCCCTATTGGCTTTCCACAAATAGTTTGCTTCGCCCTTCATCATGAAAGTGGCAAAACTCGTCTTCTATTCTTCGGCTACCCGTGCAACCTCAAACACCTTCTCCATTTCTTCTATCCATGTCTGGGATTCAATTGGGTCCAGGGTTCCTCGGAACTCCAGTGGTCCTACCAATTTAAAGTCCTTAAAGCTAGCCAAGTGTTCTCCTGGCTGCCCTGCTGCTGGTGGGGGTCTATCTTGCATTGCCTCAGTTAACAAGTTAACGAAGTTATGCATTGGATCAACATTTTCCCCTCCACCATTGTTAATGGATCCTTCCTCCCTCTAATTCCATGGAATTCTCCTAGGCGGCATGATCTGAGGAAAGGAAGAAAATTATTAGGCTTTATGTGATATGATATTCTTGTTAGCATTAAGAAGTTTAATACGTCTATCAATCATTCTTTATATAAATAAACAACTTTAGTATCACAATAAAACTCGATGAATTTCCTCAACCCATCCTAACATACTCTACTTGGGTTTTCTACTAAGGTTATAACCTAGGTTTCACATTCTTAAAGTTTATAACCTACAACTTTGATACCAACCTGTGACACCCCCGAATCCGGGTCCTCTGACCCCAGTTTGGTCATCACGATAAAATACAAACATCCACCTCTAAACAACACACGATAACTAAAATGCGGAATATAATAAATGTACGTCGTTCATTCAAAAGGTGTTACTAGTCCCAAGATACAATAACCTTAATATCATCTTACAAACATACCCTAAAATAAATGTTAGGGTTCATATTACATAATAATAATTTAAACTATGCGTAAGGTAAAGTCTGCTCCTTGCCACTATTCTACATCTTTCCTTTACCCTTGTCCTTCCCTGAGGTCTCGGTCTTAGCTGCAATATAATTCATGATATAGCAAGGATGAGCAACAAGTTTTCCCAACAAGTTTAAATACAACAATAAGGATATATCATGATGAATGGAAAATATCTGACAATGAATTCAACAATATGAATATTTGAGGGATTCAACAATATGAATATTAGAAGAAAAGATAATGATTGCTTTTAAAATAACTATTAGTCAAATAGACTTTGAACTATAACACTCTAATGGAATCAATAGCTAATTGACTCTTTGGTTATTGGCTACAGAATAAGTACTTGAGGGGATCAGCCTCACGTACACTATGTATATACATAACATTTAAATATGTTCTTTGTATCTTATATTAGATACCTAGGGTACTCCACTATCATAGAAGGGGTGTTTTTTCAGTCTAAGAATCCTTACCATCAATTGGTTTGGATAGCTTTTATAAAACTTCATACACTTGTCTGACCGAACAAAGGTTCAGACTCTATCTGACACAGTTTAAGAATTATAGAACTTTAAATGATGTACAAGTCTAAGACTGTACGAACTCAAGTGCACTAAATGCGAATATCAATAATATCGATATGGAATAATTATAAAGTAATTAAACCACTTAATAGCATGCCTGGAAATAAGATTCAAGCTTAAATGAATAACTTTCAATTCAACAATATCCTACTCAATACAATATGAGAAGGATAAGAAACTTTCACAAAACTCAAAGTTGTGTAAGTTAGGATACTTACAACACAAATAAAATAGTGTTCGAATACTTGCTCAAGTAAAAAAGTAAGAATTAAGGAACATGCACAATCAAAAGGTGAAGTTCAATGAAACTTGCTCAATAATAATTGGAGTAAGTTTAGGGAACTTGCCTGTTTTCTCTGCTACAATTAATTCTAGCTTTAATTACATGCGTTGAAACAACCTAACGTTAACAAGTCGATCTTTTCAATTAGTATGTGTAAACTAGTACGAGCCTAAACTTAAAAGAATCATGTCATCACATAGCATGCTTATATACATGTATCATTACGTTACACGATTAGTTTCTAACACACTATGTCATAGTTGAAATCACAATTGAACTTTAAATTTGTAAACACTAATTCATCATATGATTCTTTCAATAACATGCTTATTATCATATGACTACTATATTGAACATGTATTACAGATTAAAGTAACCATATAAGCATGCATTAGTTCTCAATTTAATAACAGAACTCAGATCTCAGTGCAAAACTGCGTGGTCGTGCTTGATTTGTAATAAGGAGTAGCGCGGCCGCGCTGCTCCTGGTGAAAACCAAGACATGGCTGCTCAGCAGAAAATCAGTGAACTCACATCTTGCACATATACTAATAATCATGTGCAACACACATGTTATTATGTGATTATATAAATTTTAACCCTTCATCACACATATCATATGTTGTTATTTGTTTTCATTTACTCAAGACTTCACACGTTAAGCTAGCAAAGGTCATGTCCAGTCATTATACACATGCTATATGGTCCTTTGGCCTCAACGATACATTCATATGTTAGATATAAGAAGCATACTTACAAGTTCTCAACTTATAGTTTATCAAGTTCATTTTCAAAACTTTAAGTCTCCATTAGTAAAATTCATTCAAGCATGCAAGATGGGTTTGCATAGTCTAAATCATGCTTTTATAATCACATAATAGATCACATGAACATATATTTAAGTTCAAAACTTAGTGTATACATAGTTCGTTCATACATAACCAATATAGTCCTTTTTCTTAAAATTCCTCTTTTTCATGCTTGAATATCTTATATTACTAAACATATTGACACATGCGAAGACATATCAGAATGTAATACACTTGCATCCAATGTTAGAACAGATTTTGCAAAAAGGTTTATCAAAACTATTTTCCAACTCTTTAAGTTCTCTTTGAATAATCAAATTAAAATCAACTAACATGACTTATTATAAATAACAATCTCTATAATAACCCGAGATTTCGAATAATCCAAAATTTATGAATAAATTTTTTTTAATTTTTTTATCTATTTAATATTGATATTAACTGTTAATATTGCACTGTGTATCTGTGATACGAGTTTCGGAAATTAGTCAATTTGTGTATTGATTGAGAAAAATAGAGTAGTGTTGTGCTTAACAGCTTTAGAAACCCTAACCCTAATTTCTGGATAGGGATTCGGTAGAAAATGTAATTAAAATAATTGTATTGATGGATACGTGTTTGTACTGTATAGGAATGTTGATCAATAATTGATCGGATAAGGTTTGTAATTAATAAACCCTAATAAGGGATTAGAAACCCTAATCTCATATTTAGAAAAATCAAATGTACAGTTAAAAACCCTAATTATACGTCGGGAAAACCCTAATTTAAAATCTAGGAATCCTAAACCCTAATTAGGAAACCCTAATCCTAATTGGCGAGCATAATATGTTTATTAAACACTAATATGAATAAGAAAAACTAATTTAATTAGGAAACCCTAATTTTAGTTTCAAAATTTTAATTTTCTAAATTAAAACCCTAATTTAGAAAATCCTAGAAAGTTAGTGTTTTAAAACCTAAGGGTTAGAACCTTAGGGTTAAACCCTAAGGGTTTGTGCAATTGTCAAGAATGCCATTAAATTTGGGGGGGGGGGGGGGGAAGACCAAAATGCCCTTTTAAGTATATTTTATTATGTAACTTGTAATTTTTGCTAGCAACTTTAGTTGTTGAACCACTACATTGACTTGGTGACTCATTAAACTCTAGCAAATTAGTCTATAAAATCATCTAGGCAAGCAAGATTCATTGCATCATATTATATAAAGTTATTGAGAGAGAGAAAGTGTAACCATTTTACTTATTTCCTCTCCAAGCTCTCACCAACTCCTTCTCTCTCTAAAGTCACGAGTTAGACTAGTGTATCAGTCACATTTTAACTCTCTAGAACACTTAAAATCAGATTGGAGAGCATATATCAAGAATTGGAAACTAGAAGGTATAAGCCCTAAATCTATTTTGATCTTGTATGCTTAAGTCAAATTTGTGTTAAACTGTTTAATAATGTGTTTTATGGTGATCTATGTTGATATAACATAGATCCATAGTATCAAAATGCTTTAAAAGTGTTAATTTTCAAAACTGCCCAAGAACAGTCAAGAGGTCTGACAAGCTAATGTCAGTCGCTCTAGATCTTTATGTGTTTATGATTCTTGTCGTTTTATGTTTTGGATCTGTAATTTGGTATGATTTCTTGGTTCTTCAAGTGAAATCAGAGTCTTTTAATGGCTAGATTGCAAGTTATACTCAGACAAAGTCGGTTGACCGACCATGACCGAGTACAATCTGGGTAACCCAGAAAGAGATAAGTAGAGTTTGACAATAAGTTCTAAGCCATAGATCTGACAAGTGTTTTGAGTTATGTTGAGGTGTTTGTATCTAGATTATAGCCTATTATATGAGATTTATATTCATGCTTTTATAACACTAAAACAGTCAACATATCAAACGTAGTGGGTGGCCAAAGTAGGTCATTCGGCCATGAAATGAATTTTTGGAAATTCCAGAAAAGGTTTTGCACGAACTTTCTGACCATGTTTTGACCGAACTTTATACGGTGATTATGTTGTTTTTGGACTGCTTAGTTGTTATAGTAATGTTCTTTGTCATGTATACTATATATTTGAATCATTAAACGATATAAAGAATGACCAGAACATAAGAGCAATCGATCATGAATGTGACCAGTCGAAGTTCTGGGTTTCTGGAGAAACCCATGTAATGTCTGACAGTATGTTTACAAGCCCAGATCTTCATGATATGTTAATATATGACTTTGATATTGGGTTTTTGTTGTAGTGTGGTGTACTGACTACACGATCATGGTTAGAAATTGCCTAGAAACATTTTGGATTAAGATTTATTGACGGTCAAAGTTGACCTATGTATACTGCCAGCTGTTAGTGTTCTTGAGCTCAAGAACACCAACAACGACGCTTTATGTCGCTAAAGCCCTATAGCGACAGTTTTTAATATAATTATTTTCTGAATTTCCAAAAATTATTTAAAAATAGAAATAAATTATAAAAATTACCAAAAATGGTTTTAAAAATTATTTTAAATTATGAAAAATAATTTTTAACTAATTGGAATATTTTTCTTTAATATTTATAATTATTTAAATATTAAAGATATTTAATTTATTTAATTAGCATATTAAATAAATTAGAGAAAATGATTTAATATTATAAAAATCATTTTAAAATGAGAATAAAGTGTTAGAAAATATTTTGAATTATAAAATATAATTTTCAATATTTTTGGAGAATTTTTCATTAATAAATTAATATTAATGATATTAGATTTATTTAATTATTATATTAAATAAATGAATTAAAAATGATTTTATTAATTTAAAAATCATTTAAAAATGAGAAAAATGTTTTAAAAATATTTAAAGTTATAATTAATGACTTTTAATATTTGGATAATAATTTCATTAATATTTAAATATTAATGGTGATAGTTTAAAAATGATTTTAATTAATTTAAAAATCATTTAGGTAGAATATTGATGATTTAAAAATATTTGAAGTTATTGATAATAACTTTAATATTTTGACAAGTATGTCATTAATATTTTAATATTATTAAATATTAATGATAATACGATTATTTGATAATTAAATCATTTAAAAATGATTTCGATATTTGAAAAATTATTATAAATTATAATAATTGTTTGATAATTATTAAAAGCTTCCGAAAAATATTATTAATGATATTTGACTTATCTAAAATAATATTGAAGCTTAGAAACCGAATTTACTTGACAATAACTATGTTAATTGTCGGATAGGGTGACCAGAACACCGAGAATGGACCGAAGTCCAATTAAACTGAAATAATTAGACTTGATAAGTGTTTACATAGGTTATAAACACTGATGTGGCTATGTGGCTATGTGGTAATGTGCCTAGGAGAAGTTTTACTGTAAAATACAGTGATACGTGTTGTGAATTATTGTACTAATTGTGAGACCGATATTACTGGTTATAGGTCTTACGAAAGCAGATAAGTTTATTGTGTAGCTATAATCAGCCAAAGAGACAAGTTTCCTAACTCAACATTGAGTTATATTCATTCAATTATTATAGTGGTTAATTATTGCTAATTTTATCACGTCCAGTGATTTATTATTTATTATTCACAGTTAGTGCATGTTTAATAATTTAAATTGAATTACTGATTCGGAAAATATACTTTTGTAGAATAACTGTTGTTGGATATTCATATTCATAGAAGCTAGAATTGACAGTACAGATAATTCTTATTTATTGTCAAATTATGTTGAGAAATGTCTTAGCTAATTATTCTGGCTAGACGAACATTTGTTAGAATTTGATAGATTCGAAAAGAGAAATCAATTATTATTGACAGATCGATGCCAATTATTTCGGCTAGACCGAGAAGCAATTAGAATTTGAAATCACAGTAGTTCGTTGTTAAATCAAAATCATGATTCTAAGACTGATAAGAACAACCTTTTATATAAAGGGAACATATTATTGGTCGTAAATTCGACTACTTCGCGCTATATTTAAGTATTATGCATAATATAGGGTACAAGGAGTTGGCCGACTCTAAGTATTTGTAGAGGGGTATGATTTAATCTTTATGGTTATCTGATACACCTGAGTATATATCAAAGTAAATCTTTGATATCTACCCGAGAAGATAAGTTCAAGATCTTGTGCAATCACTCAGCATAAATCTGGAAAACATTCCACTTTACTATTTCGTAGAATTGATTCTTGATTATTCATTAGAATATCGTAGAAACTTTGAAAGCGTTGTACTCTTTCATTATTGAATTGTTGTATTGTATAGAATATAAGAAGACTTGTTATTGTATAACGATTTGTTTAGCTATTTCAAAGTTCCCCGAACTTTGTTTTCATTCTATCAAAATAGATAGTCTGTTGTTTTGAATTCATATACATTTATTGTATGTCTTAACTTGTAGGGAAAATTAGTTGCTCACCCTTGCTAAATAAAACTTTTCAGCTAGGGACGAAGTGGTAGGAGGTGTTGCGAAGGATAAAGGGAAAGGCATCGTGATAAATTAGTTATGATTAACATATTTAGTATATTGTTTTGTAAACCCTTTTTGTATATTTAAGGGGTATGTGTGTAATGTTAAGGTTAGCAGACCTGGGACATATGTATTAACAATCTATGTTAATGAGTTATGTATTCCTATTTCTGTATGAATGGGTAGTTAGATGTTATTATATTGTTGATCGTGAACACCAAACTCGGGGGTCAGGTAACCTGGATTTGGGGGTGTCACAGGTTGGTATCAAAGCTGTAGTGACTAAGGTGTCACCAGTTGGTAGTAAAGCTGTAGGTTATAAACCTTAAGTGGGGTGGGGAAAACCCTAGGATTATAACCATAAGCGAGATAGAGAATACTCATATAGATTACTAAGTGAGGGATTGCCGAAGTGTATCAATAGTGAGATATGTGGACACATAGTGTGAGAAGTTTGTACTATTAAAATACTAATCAAGTTGTTTAAACTGATTGTAGGATGTCGGGAGAAGATATGATGAGTACAGAGATGCCAATAGTTGTCGCACCAGTGCTAGTAGCCGAGGTGCCAGCACAAAGCGAGTCTGTGGAAGAAGTGGGGAAGGATGAACCTATGGTTAATCTTGGGAGTGATCATGATGATTATCACGAGATGTATCTGAGTGGTGATGAGAAGTCAGAGTCTGAAGAAGTCAAGATGGAGAAAGGGAATAAGATCAAAGTTGGAGAATAAGATCAGCTATCTGCAGAAGTACAGGAACTCCGGAGTAAAGTATTTCTCTTGGAGGAGTTGTGGAAGATGGAGCGAGCATTACGCGAAATGACTGAAGAACGGAACAAACTGAAGGTGCGGGTGGAGAGGATGAAGAATGAAAGTGGTGGATCGTCTGAAGGAACTAGCAAGAAGGGCAAGAATAAGAGAAAGAAGGAAAAAGACAGCGACAACTCTAAAAATTCAAACTCGAAGAAGAGGCAAGCTTGCAGCAAGTGTGGGAAGACTCACGCGGGAGAATGCATGATGTGGAAGAACGTGTGTTTCAACTGTAAGCAAGATGGACATATTTCTCTGCATTGTCCTAAGACGAATATGAGGAAGTGTTTCTCATATGGTAGAACGGGTCACAGATTCAACAAGTGTCCCAACAAGAAGAAGATTGGTGAAGGGAGTGGTCGATATATAACTTAGATATATGTGATAGTATCTTTTGGTAGAAGCTTATGATATTAAGTGTTGTAATATTGAGAATGATGTTTAAACATATGTAAATATATATGTTTGTATGAATAAAATCTTTATTTTCTATATGAATACAAGATTAAGATTAATTTGTGAGTTTTTAAAACTCATACTTATGGTAAGTTCATGACTAATAATTATATGAGTTGTTTTGAACCCCTCGGCGAATGGACGCCAAAGGTCTGACTAAGGTAAGTTCATACACTCATATAATTGTGGCAAGTTTTTGAACTCATAAGTGTGGTAAGTTTGATGAACTAGGATTAGATATGTGAATATGGAAAATGAAAATTTTATGTGTAAAGTTGGAGAATTGCAGCTTTCTGTGTAAAGTTATGTTGTTAATCCTGAAATTTATTTAAAATGGGATAGTAAAATGTGTTAAGTACTAAATGTACGATGTGCTATTTGAATAAATATGCGATTATATGAGAACTATGTGTTGAATTCTTATTGTGTTAAGAATTTGTACAGAGACAGAAAATTAATATAAGATTTTTATTTAAATCAGATCGTGCCGCCTAGACGACAGAATCGTAATCAAAGGGAAGAGCAGTCGGTCAATAATGAAGGAGGTCAAGCTGACTCGATGCAAAATTTTGCAAATATGATAGCCGAAACTATCGAAAATAGGGCTCTAGCAAGAAGAAGAGCGAGAAATCAGCCAGCTGATAGATTGGCTAACTTCAAGGACTTTAAAACGGTAGGACCGCCAAAATTCAAGGGAACCACATATCCGATTGAAGCCCGAACTTGGGTGAAGGATATGGAGAAAGCATTCATCATTATGCGAGTGGCGGAAGAGCAAAAGATTGCTTTTGCAACTTATCTGATGAAGGGAGAAGCCAATTACTGGTGGGAGACTAATCAGGCGAGAGCTGGAACAGCTATAGTGACTTGGATCAGATTCAAAGAATTATTCTTTGAGAATTACTTCTCACCGAGTATGCAAGCTCAGATGGAAGTTATGTTCTTGGAACTGAAGCAGGAAAATATGTCAGTTTCGGAGTGTGCTGCCAAATTCAACGAGTTAGCGAGATTTTCACCTCATCAGGTGGACACAAAAGTGAGAAAGGCAAAAAGATTCGAGAATGGATTGAAGCCAGGGATTTATAACAAAGTAGCGGTATTGTAGATCAATACGTTCGCGGCTTTACTGGAAAAATCTTTAATTACTGAAGGAGGGAGCAAAGTTGTATCTCGATTTCATCAGGATAAGAAGAAGAAGACAAATGATGGAAGAAGAAGTGGTGGAAGTAACTTGAAAAAAAGGAAGTGGAGTGAGAATACCCAATCGGGTAGTAAGACTGATGGGAATAAGAAAGGAGGAGAGCCTTGTGCGAACTGTGGAAAGAATCATCCAGGAGTTTGTCTGAAGAGGAAAGGATTTTGCTAGAACTGTGGGCAAGAGGGGCACATGTCACCCAATTGCCCCAGTCCAAAAAAGATTCAAGGTTGTTATGCGTGTGGATCGACTGATCATTTGGTTAGGAACTGTCCGAAGAAAAATGCGGAAAAGGAAAGTGCCAACAAGGGACCCGGTAGCGGAACCTTGGCAATCCGAGGAACTTCACAGCCAGGAAGACCAATAACCCATACATTCAACATGCATGGCAAGAAGATGATTGGTACTTTCGGGGAGGTGGTAAGAGTACTTGATTTCTCTTAATATTTAAATTACGCGATTAATATTGGATAAATATTGTTCTGAATTATTTTCTTTTATGGATCCAACTCACAGGTTAGAATTTAAAACACAAATTAATATTGTGTTGAAAAAAATGAATTTAAAAGATTATAGAGAATAAGAAAGTGGTTATTCCGAGGACGGAATCCTTTTAAGGAGGGGTGAATGTAATAACCCAAAATTTTGAATAATCAAAAGTTTACGAATAATTTTTTTTTAATTTATTTAATATTGACATCGATTGTTATTAATATTGCCTTTATTGTATCGTGATCTGAAGTTTGAGAATTAGTCAATTTGTGTATTGACTGAGAAAAATAGAGTAGAGTTGTGCTTAAAAGCTTTAGAAATCCTAACCCTAATTTCTGGATAGGGATTCGGTAGAAAATGTAATTAAAATAATTGTATTTATGGATACGTGTTTGTACTGTATAGGAATGTTGATCAATAATTGATCGGATAAGGTTTATAATTAATAAACCCTAATAAGGGATTAGAAACCCCTAATCTCAGATTTAGAAAAACCAAATGTACAGTTAAAAACCCTAACTATACGCTGAGAAACCCTAATTTAAAATTTGGGAATCCTAAACTCTAATTAGGAAACCCTAATCCTAATTGGCGAGCATAATGTGTTTATTAAACACTAATATAATTAAGAAAACCTAATTTAATTAGGAAATCCTAATTTTAGTTTCAAAATTTTAATTTTCTAAATTAAAGCCCTAATTTAGAAAATCCTTGAAAGTTAGTGATTTAAAACCTAAGGGTTAAAACCTTAGGGTTAAACCCAAAGGGTTTGTGCAATTGTCAAGAATGTCATTAAATTTGGGGGGAAAAAGACCAAAATGCTCTTTTAAGTATATTTTATTATGTAACTTGTAATTTTTGCTAGCAACTTTAGTTGTTGAACCACTACATTGACTTGGTGACTCATTAAACTCTAGCAAATCAGTCTATAACATCATCTAGGCAAGCAAGATTCATTGCATCATATTATATAAAGTTATTGAGAGAGAGAAAGTGTAACCATTTTACTTATTTCCTCTCCAAGCTCTCACCAACTCCTTCTCTCTCTAAAGTCACGAGTTAGACTAGTGTATCAGTCACATTTTAACTCTCTAGAACACTTAAAATCAGATTGGAGAGCATAGATCAAGAATTGGAAACTAGAAGGTATAAGCCCTAAATCTATTTTGATCTTGTATACTTAAGTCAAATTTGTGTTAAAGTGTTTAATAATGTGTTTTATGATGTTTTATGGTGATCTATGTTGATATAACATAGATCCATAGCATCAAAACACTTTAAAAGTGTTAATTTTCAAAACTGCCCAAGAACAGTCAAGAGGTCTGACAAGCTAATGTCGGACAAGCTAGTTGTTATAGTAATGTTCTTTGTCATGTATACTATATATTTGAATCATTAAACGACATAAAGAATGACAAGAATATAAGAGAAATCGATCATGAATGTGACCAGTCGAAGTTCTAGGTTTTTAGAGAAACCCAGGTAATGTCTGACAGTATGTTTACAAGCCCAGATTTTCATGATATGTTGATACATGACTTAGATATTGGTTTTTTTGTTGTAATGTGGTGTACTAACTACACGATCATGGTTAGAAATTGCCCAGAAACATTTTGGATTAAGATTTATTGACGGTCAATGTGAGACCCCGAATTTTATGAAATAAAAGTATTCAATTTTTCTATTTTAGTAAATGGTTAAATTGATAAAAGGTTAAAGTTAAGGGTGATATGTGAAAATTTTTCAAAGTAAACAAGTTGTCATAAAATACCTGGTCACTATTCACTCTAGTATTATTCACTCGGGTATTTGGGGCACTTTTTGTGTCAGAGTTACTATTCATGAGTTACTATTCATGAGTTACTATTCACGAGTTACTATTCATGAGTTACTATTCACGAGTTACTATTCATGAGTTACTATTCACGAGTTACTATTCATGAGTTACTATTCACGAGTTACTATTCACCCGAACAATGTATTTATTTTCGGTCCAAATCATTTTTGGGTACAATATTATTCTATGAAGAGATGTACTAATTTTTCAGACCGTTGGTTGAAATTATAACAGAAAAGCTTTTTATATAAAACAAAATACTTTTATAAAGTTATTCTATAAAAAGAATATATTATATTCTATTATGCATAGTGTTTTGCATAGTAGTAAAATCTTTTATATAAAAAGCAGAATACTTTATTAAAGTTGTTTCGTTTTATTAGATTATATTATATAAGTTTTGTTTTATTACTTTTCCTTTCTTAAGAAGGATTTGATTATATAAGTTTTGTTTTATTACTTTTCCTTTCCTAAGAAGGATTAGGATATATAAGTTTTGTTTTATTACTTTTCCTTTCCTAGGAAGGATAGGATTATCTCGATTCTTATGCATTTCATTCTTCTATAAATAGAAATTCATTCCTTCATTATTTCTTACTTAATTCATTAAAAGCGTAGAGAGAGAAAATTATAGAAAGAAAGAAGGAAAGTATTCTCGCTACTTCCCTACTCTTATATTAGGATTTCTTTTATGGTAAGGATTATTATTTTTTTATTACAAGAGAAATTATTTTTCATATTCATATGAATATTATTATCCTTCAATATTCATTATATTCGTTTAATATTCGTAAGGAATATTATTTTCATTATATTCGTTTAATATTCGTAAGGAATATTATTTTCGTTTAATATTCGTAAGGAATATTA
This sequence comes from Panax quinquefolius, assembly GCA_020205615.1. Lineage (NCBI taxonomy): Eukaryota > Viridiplantae > Streptophyta > Magnoliopsida > Apiales > Araliaceae > Panax > Panax quinquefolius. The sequence goes on along the minus strand of CM035168.1, from coordinate 21,262,283 downwards.
TTTTAGATTCAATATTCGTAAGGATATTATTAGTTGTACTCGTAAGGGATATTATTCTTTTGTATTCAAGAAGAGAACTTACATTATTCCATTCTTTATTATTATGTTGGAATAACCACATACATGTAATCTTGCATACATGGTGAAATTATTTTATTATTCCATACTTTATTGTACTATTGGTTATTGGTTTTACAGTTGTATGTCTTTGGCCTGTAGTGCAAAGATGATATGTTGTTGAATATCTTTGGCCTGTAGTGTAAAGATGATATGTTGTTTGATAGCCTTGACCCGTAGTGCGAAGATGGACAGATGTATGACATGATCAGGAACGTTGATGAAAACACGATTATCTTTGGCCGTAGTGCATGGATAATTCGTGGTCGTGATACTAAAGAATATCCTTGGCCATTAGTGTGGGGATAATTCGATGATGTGGATTATTTATTTTGGTTTTATAGTTGAATATCTTTGGCACGTAGTGCAAAGGTAGACAACTGATTGGTATGATCATTGTTATTACACTTGAATATCTTCAGCCTTTGGGGTAAGGATATTGAGTAAACGTTCTATTAAGCCTTGTGGTAAGAAGGAATTGTTAATTCATGTTATTATAAATATGAATTATGAACTTAATTATAATCTTTAGTGGTTCAGGTGAATACAGGTGATAAAAGTTGATGAAAATATTTTTAAATCATAGAAGATAGTAGGTTTTATTCTCTACTTGACTCTTCTAATGGATTGCTTATTCATTGCATGATTAAACTTGATGTCTATTGTATTTTATCGGTTTAACATTGTTGAAGACTATTGATAAATTATTACGCATTATCTTAGTCATAATATTTCTTCTTTGGGCTAGTTGAGCTCACCCTTTTTTTTCCTTCGTTCTCTTGAGGAAATGAGAATATAAATTTGGGACGAGTCATGAAAGCAGAGTAATGGTCGAGAGGATAGCATTAGTAGTCCTCACTATTACATTAAATAGTGTTACAATAAATGTAATGAGGACTCCTTGAGTATGGATATTGTCTAAATGACAATATTCCTATTAGAACTCTCGGATTTATGTATTGTCGTATGTTATACCGACGGATGTATAATTAAGTTTGTATTTGAATTTATGTACCATGTAAGTGGCGACCCAAGATGGGTGACGTATACCTAATTTTGGGGCGCCACGGTTGGTATCGAGCTTAGGATATAATCCCGGCCGAGATGGGAGATAAGAACTAGAGGGAGAGGCGGAAATTCCTTCGCTAGTATGACCTACCTAAGTTTATTTGGTATTTAATTGGTCGGTCAGAGTATAGGGATAATATGTGATATGTTAATTAACCCTTATTTTGAAACTATGTTCTAGAGTGATATTTGAAATACAGGAGATGAGAAATGAGAAAATCATGATAGCGAGGAAATTACCGAGAAGGTACAATCTGAAAAGAAAGCAAGGTATTCTTATCTCTTCGAATATCAGGTACGTACGTAAATTTCGAGGGCGAAATTTCATAAGGAGGGGAGATTGTGAGACCCCGAATTTTATGAAATAAAAGTATTCAATTTTTCTATTTTAGTAAATGGTTAAATTGATAAAAGGTTAAAGTTAAGGGTGATATGTGAAAATTTTTCTAAGTAAACAAGTTGTCATAAAATACCTGGTCACTATTCACTCTAGTATTATTCACTCGGGTATTTGGGGCACTTTTTGTGTCAGAGTTACTATTTATGAGTTACTATTCACGAGTTACTATTCATGAGTTACTATTCATGAGTTACTATTCACGAGTTACTATTCATGAGTTACTATTCACGAGTTACTATTCACCCGAACAATGTATTTATTTTTGGTCCAAATCATTTTTGGGTACAATATTATTCTATGAAGAGATGTACTAAATTTTTCGATAGTTGGTTGAAATTATAATATGAAAAAGCTTTTATATAAAAAGAATACTTTTATAAAGTTATTCTATAAATAGAATATATTATATTATATTCTATTGTGCATAGTGTTTTTGCATAGTAAAATCTTTTTATATAAAATGTAATACTTTATTAAAGTTGTTCGTTTTATTAGATTATATTATATAAGTTTTGTTTTATTACTTTTCATTTCTTAAGAAGGATTTGATTATATAAGTTTTGTTTTATTACTTTTCCTTTCCTAAGAAGGATTAGGATATATAAGTTTTGTTTTATTACTTTTCCTTTCCTAGGAAGGATAGGATTATCTCGATTCTTATGCATTTCATTCTTCTATAAATAGAAATTCATTCCTTCATTATTTCTTACTTAATTCATTAAAAGCGTAGAGAGAAAATTATAGAAAGAAAGAAAGAAAAGTATTCTCGCTACTTCCCTACTCTTATATTCAGGTTTCTTTTACGGTAAGGATTATTATTTTTTTTATTACAAGAGAAATTATTTTTCATATTCATATGAATATTATTATCCTTCAATATTCATTATATTCGTTTAATATTAAGTAAGGAATATTATTTTCGTTTAATATTCGTAAGGAATATTATTATCGTTCAATATTCATTATATTCGTTTAATATTCGTAAGGAATATTATTTTCGTTTAATATTCGTAAGGAATATTATTTTCGTTCAATATTCGTAAGGGATATTATTAGTTGTACTCGTAAGGGATATTATTCTTTTGTATTCAAGAAGAGAACTTCTGTTATTCCATTCTTTATTATTATGTTGGAATAACCTGTCTATGCGAAGTACTGCATACATGGTGAAATTATTTTGTTATTCCATTCTTTATTGTACTATTGGTTATTTGTTTACAGTTGTATGTCTTTGGCCTGTAGTGCAAAGATGATATGTTGTTTAATATCTTTGGCCTGTAGTGTAAAGATGATATGTTGTTTGATAGCCTTGACCCGTAGTGCGAAGATGGACAGATGTATGACATGATCAGGACCGTTGATGAAAACACGATTATCTTTGGCCGTAGTGCATGGATAATTCGTGGTCGTGATACTAAAGAATATCCTTGGCCATTAGTGTAGGGATGATTCGATGATGTGGATTATTTATTTTGGTTTTATAGTTGAATATCTTTGTACGTAATGCAAAAGGTAGACAACCGATTAGTATGATCATTGTTATTACACTTGAATATCTTGACCTTTGGGGTAAGGATATTGAGTAAACGTTTCTATTAAGCCTTGTGGTAAGAAGGAATTGTTAATTCATGTTATTATAAATATGAATTATGAACTTAATTATAATCTTTAGTGGTTCGGTGAATACGGTGATAAAAGTTGATGAAAATATTTTTAAATCATAGAAGATAGTAGGTTTTATTCTCTACTTGACTCTTCTAATGGATTGCTTATTTTCATTGCAGATTAAACTTGATGTCTATTATATTTTATCGGTTTAACATTGTTGAAGACTATTGATAATTTATTTCGCATTATCTTAGACATAATATTTCTTCTTGGGCTAGTTGAGCTCACCCTTTTTTCCTTTGTTCTCTTGAAATGAGAGAATATATTTGGGACTAGTCGGGGAACGGAGTAATGGTCCAGAGGATAGCATTAGTAGTCCTCACTATTACGTTAAATAGTGTTACAATAAATGTAACGAGGACTCTCATTGAGAATGAATATTGTCTAGAAGGCAATATCCCTGTTTAAAATCTCAATTATGTTGTGTCGTATTCTATACTGACAATTTGTATAATTAAGTTTTTATTTGTATTTATACCGTGTATTTGGCGACTCAAGATGGGTGATGAATACCTAATTTTGGGGGCGTCGCGATCCAAAGTCGACTTATTGATATCGCTTATATTGGTATCGTTGTTCTTGAGCTCAAGAACCCCAACAACGACGCTTTTCGTCGCTAAAGCCCTATGGCGACAGTTTTTAATATAATTATTTTTTAAATTTCTAGAAATTATTTAAAAATGGAAATAAATTATAAAAATTACCAAAAATGGTTTAAAAAATTATTTTAAATCATGAAAAATAATTTTTGACCAATTGGAATATTTTTCTTTAATATTTATAATTATTTAAATATTAAAGGTATTTAATTTATTTAATTAGTATATTAAATAAATTAGTGAAAAATGATTTAATATTATAAAAATCATTTTAAAATGAGAATAAAGTGTTAGAAAATATTTTGAATTATAAAATATAATTTTCAATATTTTTGAAGAATTTTCATTAATAAATTAATATTAATGATATTAGATTTATTTAATTATTATATTTAATAAATGAATCAAAAATGATTTTATTAATTTAAAAATCATTTAATAATGAGAAAAATGATTTAAAATTTTTTGAAGTTATAATTAATGACTTTTAATATTTGAATAATAATTTAATTAATATTTAAATATTAATGGTGATGGTTTAAAAATGATTTTAATTAATTTAAAAATCATTTAAGTATAATATCGATGATTTAAAATATTTTAAGTTATTGATAATAACTTTAATATTTTGATAAGTATGTCATTAATATTTTAATATTATTAAATATTAATGATAATATGATTATTTGATAATTAAATCATTTAAAAATAATTTTGATATTTGAAAAATTATTATAAATTATAATAATTGTTTGATAATTATTAAAAGCTTTTGAAAAATATTATTAATGATATTTGACTTATCTAAAATAATATTGAAGCTTAGAAGCCGAATTTACTTGACAATAACTGTGTTAATTGTTGGAAAAGTGACTAGAACACCGAGAATGGACCGAAGTCCAATTAAACTGAAATAGTTAGACTTGATAAGTGTTTATATAGGTTATAAACACTGATGTGGCTATGTGGTAATGTGCCTAGGAGAAGTTTGACTGTAAAATACAGTGGTGCGTGTTGTGAATTATTGTACTAATTGTGAGACCGATATTATTGGTTATATGTAAGACCCCAACTTTTATGAATAAAGATTAATTTCTCTCAAAATATATTTTTGAATATTATGCTATGGATATAATATAATAGTTGTGGGTAATATTTATAAATTTTGCAGAGTAAGCAAGTGGTTATATAATATTCGATTGGTCGGGGAATATTCGTTTTAACAGGGTATATTCGTACAATGACACAATCATTGGTGGACCCAGCAATGGAAGTATTGTCATAATTAGAAAATGACATAATTATCTTTTTATAAAAATAACTGCCAAAGTTTTACCGTTAAACTGTTGAACTACCCTTAGTAAAAGTAATAATATCTGGCGTGGTTGCGTAGTAGCATTACCAGATTGATTATTGATGCTTACGTGAGAAGTCACTTAGTTATACTCAATTATTCACGCATTAATTACTACATCATATCTCTCATATTATTGATTGATTATTGTCACAAAGATTATCATCGCATAATATGATATATTATTAAATCAATAATTGAGACGACAAAGTTATTCATATTATTATTTGCAATATTTACAATGTCTAGAAGTTCTGTCAAGGAGAGGTTTGGTCACCTAATTACACGCCAATAGGGAGAAATTCTTATTGGAAAGCCCCCTCTTTCCTGGGAACGACCTGATTGTTAAATATTGCGAATCATAATATTAATGATGAATAAGTTCGTGTTAATTAAAGATGAAATTGATAGTTCCATTGTGTGGGAATTATTTGTGTTAGTGGAAATCGGCATTTATTTTGATAATAATTGATGTTTGGAAGTTATCGGGTAATTAATCGGATAAATGAACAATTAATTGCTATTAATTCACATGCATATAACTATTTGTTCGCATATGTGTACTATTGATTCACATTCATGTACTATTAGGGGAGTTGGCGCAAGATTGATAATACTTGCATGACTAAATTAAAGATGGAGGTATAGTTGAAGGTACTATACTGTAATTAGTTTTTTCACATGATTATACTATTGTGTCACATGAATGAACTATTAATTCACATGATTTACTATTAGGGGAGGTGGTGTAAGTTTGATAATACTTGTAGGACTAAATTAAAAATGAAAGAAAAGTTGAAGGTATTGTACTGTAATATTTTGAGCCCCAAAATGTGCAATTATAGAAATTATATTTTCTTATAAATAGAAACTCATTCTTCCTTCATTTCTCACCAATTCAATAAAGCTTTAGAGCAATTATTATAGAGAGAAATTATAGAGAGAAAAAAGAAGAGAAGTCTGCTACCTCACTATTCCAATATCTAATTTCTTTTAAGGTAAGAGGTATTATTCTTTCATATTCATGAAGAGAGTTATTTTCTTTCAATACTCGTAAGGGTTGTTATTCCATTCTATACTATTATGTTGGAATAACATGTCTATGCGAAGTACCGCATACATGGTGATTTTTTTTTGTTATTTCATTCTTTATTATTCTGTTGGAATAACTTTGTCATCGCGATCTCATCGCATGCACAGTAAATTCATTGTTATTCCATTCTTTATTATTCTGTTAGAATATCCCGTCTGTGTGGATTACGTATGACCTGGTTCCATTCTTTATTATTCTGTTAGAATATTCTGTCTATGCGGATTACGCATGACCTTGTTATTAGGTTTGTAATATTCATAACGCAATCAAATTGCAAAAATAATGCGGAAGCGTGTAAAAATCAGAGTTTAAAAATTTTACAAACCATATACCCGGATCACCCTTTATGCATAATTATTAATTAAACGAAAAGATAAAGAATAAAATCATACCCTTGAAGATCGAGCTTCCTCAGGTACAAGTTCACCTCCAATCCTTTTCGCGTTCAACTTGAATCCACCGGGTTTGGTTCCTTCCTTTGATCAACGTTAGCCACCCAAATGTTTGGCCTCTAGAGATGATCCACCAAGGAAGAAGAAAATTCAAGAAGATGGGTGGTTGGCTAAACCCTAGTTTTTCTATCTCTATAGAAAGGGTGTACTCTCCCAACAATTGGAATTATTACGTATGTTGTTAAAGTCAACAACCCATACCACCCATAATAAGACTCCTCTTATTTATAGATGTGGGCAACCCACCTTAACAATTAAGGAATTGGGTTTTAATTAATTAATTCTTTTAATTAATTAAGCTCCCTAATCTTATTAGGGATAATTAATTAAACTCTTTTAATTAATTTAACCTCCTAATCTTATTAGGAATAAATGAGAGTACTTATATTAAATTAATTCCTAAACTCTTTTAGAAATTAAAATAATAATAATTGTAATAATATTAATAAGACTCCTCTTATTAATTTATATTTAATATTTCTAAAATATTAAATAATAATATTAAGATATTTAATTTATTCTATCACCATAGATTAAATTAAATATACATAACATATATTATTACGATTATGCCATTAACTTCTTAAATAATTATTCTTCCTTTTATGGTGTGACCCTTTAGGTTCTCCATATTAAACCTAGGTTGTGAATAAATCAATTAGAACAATTCTAATCTTATTTAAATAAATAAATTAAATAATTAATTTATTTAAATAAATAATATTTATTCTACAATAGGGATAAGTTTCTCCTAGCGATCAACGACTTTCCGGATAATATAGATTTCAACATTAATCATTAAAGAACCTTTGAGTAAATAGTTACCGCACAATTCAATCCTTCCACCATACAATGTCCCAATTAAATATAAGACATGGAATTCATTTGTCAAGTCTTATTTTATTTAATTATATGTATTTCGACTCTTAAATGTACAACTCAAATAATACAAATTAGAAACTCCTTTCTAATTTCATTCGCTTATGGCCAAGGACTCTTTGGGTTGTCATTTATCGAATCACATAGGACATTTCTCTTCTTTATTAGAAGTGGTAGATTCTTTATTGATCATACATTATCTCCATGTACAACTTATTATACCCAAGCATACCCTTTGATATACCCTAAGGGTCTTAAGGAATAAGTCAAAGTATAACTCATCATACACAAGATACTATGATGATCTCAAGTCCAAGGATCACTTGTACTACTACTATCACTACAGAATTCCTATTGACAGCAAATAAAACTCCATTAGGTATTCCTTAGCGAGCCACGCTCAAATTGAACTTATTCTCTAATAAGCACCTACATACTTGCTTTAGTGTCTCCACACAAATGATCATGAGATCAATCATCCTCATCCAATGAGCAAGTAACGATGTACCAATCTATCCGGATTCACTAATCCCCAATTTAGTAATCCAATGATTGGGAACTATTTTAGTTTTAAGCTTTCTAAGAATTTAGATCTCATTAGAATGATCATCATCATTATTCTAAAAGCATTGCTTAAAACTATGGGTTTATCACATATTATAAAATAGCATTATGTAGATAATTAAAAGCCTTTAATAAATTAATACTTTTTATTAATAAATGAATAAGATTGTTACAAAGTATATGCTTTATCATCAAACATGATTGGCTTGTGTGCATACTACTTTCACTTGTTCCATTCTTTATTATTCTGTTGGAATATCCTGTCTGTGCGGATTACGCATGACCTGGTTCCATTCTTTATTATTTAGTTGGGAATAACCTGTCTGTTCGGTCTATCGCATGCTTGGTGAATTCTTCTATTATTCCATTCTTTATTATTCTGTTGGAATAACCTGTCTATGTGGATTATCACATGCATGGTGAATGATCCTTCGTATTCATTCATTATTAAATTGTGGAAATGATCTATCTACGTGGATTACTGCATGGCGGGCGAATATCCATTTGCAGTTTCATATATTCTATTATACTTAGTTGGTTAAAGTTTTGACTTCTATACTCCATGAAATTAGTAGAATATCCTGGATATTTGTGCTTCATCCAGTATCTTTTCATGGAAATATTCTTCTGAGCATTCTTAAATTTTACTCCACAAAGAAGTATAATGTTGACAATTTGGACGTTATTGATTTCAGGATAAATTAACTTATAAATCTTTAAAATTTATCCTTGACCTTGTTTTATTGAATTATTATGTCATTGTCATCATCCTCATGCTTATATTGCGATGAAAGTCATCTTTGGGTTACGTACATAGATGGACTCGGTATGATTATGACCAGGGATCATTCGGTATAAACATGACCTGTAATGTTATAAATGATGTGGTAAGGTCCTCAGTGGCCTGTAGTGCATTGATGGATAGTTTTTGGTATGATTATGACCAGGGATTATTCCATATAGTCATGACCATTGGTGATTTAATGAATATCCTTGGCCCGTAGTGCAGAGATGATTCGATGATGTGATTTAATTATTAAGCTGAGTCTTAGCGATAAAAATTGATGAAAACATTTTAAATCATAGAAGATAGTAGATATCATGCTGCAGTTAAACTTGATGTCTATTGTATTTTATCTGTTTAACATTGTTCAAGACTAATGATAATTTATTCTACATTATCTTAGTCATAATATTTCTTACTGGGCTAGTTGAGCTCACCTTTTTTCTTTCATTGTTCTCTTCAGGAAATGAGAACGTAGCCGGGACTAGTCGGGGAAAGGAGTGATGATCCGAGATGGTATATTAGTAGTACTCACTATTCTATAAAATAGTGTGACAATAAATGTAATGAGGACTCTATTTGAGAGTGGATATTGTCTAGAAGGCAATATTCTTGTTTAAACTCTCAGCTGTGTTTTGTCGTATATTACACGACGGTTGTATAATTAAGTTTGTATTTGTATTTTGTACCATATATTTGGCGACTCAAGATGGGTGATGTATACCTATTTTGGGGGCGTCACATTTGGTATCAAAGCCAAGGGATATGATCCCTAGCAGAGATGTGAGACAAGAACCAGGAGGGGAGAGACGGGGAATTCGTTCGATAGTATGACCTACCTAAGTTTATTTGGTATTTAATTGGTCGGTCAAAGTATAGGGATAATATGTGATATGTTAATTAACCCTTGTTTTGTGGCATTATTTGAAAATGGCATCCGAAAATGTTGAGATAAGCAATGAAGAACATGAGACCGTTTAGTCATAAACGATCAATACACAGGGTAATGTGCAACAGAAAGATAATAATCCTCATGTAAACAATAACACCGATCAAATGATGAACGATGGGATTTTCAAAGGTTTTATGCATTTTATGCAACATCAGGCGAGGGCGGCTCCTATCCAAAATACAGGTAGAAACACTGACAACTCTCAGACGGTCACCGCTAAGCAGTTCAAGGAGCTGGGACCACTGGAGTTTTTTGGAGAGCCAAAACCACTTAAGGCGGAGACGTTGATAAAGGAGAACACTAAGATATTTGATGTCTTGGGATGCTCTGAGGAGCAAAAGGTTCCCTTTGCCACCTTCATGTTGCGAGCAGAGGCAGATTACTGGTGGGAATCTGTAAAGCGTACTCAACATGCCGCACTAAAAATGTCTTGGGAGAAGTTCCAAGAGCTGTTCAACGACAAGTACTTTCTTGAAAGTATTCATCACATGAAGGAGGTAGAGTTTATCATGCTTGTGCAAAATAATATGACCGTGGCACAGTACGAAGCTAAGTTTGTCGAGTTATCTCGATTTGCGTCCCACTTGGTTGATATTGAGGAGAGAATGACGCAGATGTTTCTAAGAGGTTTGAAACCAGAGATACGTCAATACCTTATCTCTCATAAAATGTGTTTGTATTCAGATGTTGTGAATAGGGCTCAGTTATTAGAGCGCAATAATGAGTCAACCCAACCAAGAGAGAGCAGCCGGCAAGTTGATAATACCAGTTGTAGTAGTCATCGAAGCGGTGACAACATGCCAGAAATGGTAATCACTTCGGTGGTAATCATGGCCATGACAATAAGAGTGGACATTTCAAGAAGAGGAGATATAATAATGATGGAAAGACATCAGCACTAGCACCTATTGTTAAGGAAGGAGAACGACCGCCGGTCGTATGTTACAAATGTGGAGGGGAAGGACACATAAGTCCAAAATGCCCGATGCAGTCCAAAGCATGTTAAAATTATGGAAAAGAAGGTCACCTAGCTCAATTTTGTCGTGCACCAAAGTCAAGTCCAGCTAGGATGGAGGCATCAAAGGGTGTCCCAGATAAGACAAAACTGGTAGTTCAAGGGAGAGCGTTTGTCGTAACCTCCCAAAAAGCGAGGAATCCGAACGAGGTGATCACGGGTAAGCTAATCATAAACTCTAATGAAGTTTATAATTTATTTGATACCAGTTTTACCCATTCCTTTATTTCTCCTACTTGTGCTCAACGTTTAAATTTGACTATGGAGAAATTAGACTTTGACTTATCTGTTGAATCTCCATTTGGAGAAACCTTCATTACATCCACGGTTTATAAGTCTTGTTTGATTCAAATCGGTAACTGCATGTTACTTGTCGATCTTATTTCTTTGAAAATACTTGCATTTGATGTGATTTTAGGGATTGATTGGTTAACTACTCATCATGCTAAAATCGATTGTTTTCGTAAGGTTGTTAGCTTTCATATTCCTAACTAACCTATTATGCGAATTCAAACAACCAAACTACTAAAATCAATCACTGTCATATCAAGACATAAAGCTATTCGTTTATTGAAAAACGGATGTCAAGCTTTCTTTGCCCATGTCACGGATTTTAATAAAAATACGTCAGATTTGAAGGATATTTCTATTGTTAATAAATTTTCTGACGCAATCCCTGAAGAACTTCCTGGCCTACCCCCATAGCGTGAAATTGAATTTTGTATCGACCTTGAATCCGGTACAAAACCAATTTCCAAAGCCCCATATCGAATGGCTCCTATTGAACTTCAGGATTTAAAAACCCAACTACATGAATTGTTAGACATCAGTTTCATTCGTCCTAGTACGTCTCCTTGTGGTGCTCATGTTCTATTCGTGAAGAAAAAAGGTGGAAGTATGCAACTTTGTATTGATTATCGGGAGTTGAATCATGTCACCATCAAAAATAGGTACCCGTTGCCTCACATTGATGACCTGTTTGACCAGTTGTAAAGAGCCAAATTCTTTTCAAAGATTGATCTTCGTTCCAGATATCATCAGTTAAAGATTAAAACTGATGACAGTCTAAAGACTGCTTTCAGATCTCGGTACGGGCATTATGAATTCCTAGTCATGTCTTTTGGATTGACTAATTCTCCTGCTGCCTTTATCGACATGATGAACTGAGTATTCAAGGAATATTTGGATCACTTTGTGGTCGTCTTTATTGATGACATCCTCATATACTCCAAAACCCGTGAAGACCATGAGCAACACTTGAGGCTGATACTCCAAAAGTTTTGTGAAAACAAGCTATATGCCAAGTTGAAGAAATGTGAGTTCTAGCTTGAGGAAGTTGCATTCCTTGGGCACGTGATATCAAATCATGGAATATTTGTTGACCTGACAAAGATTGAAGCAATTCAAAGCTGGGAGCAACCTAAGTTAGTGACCGAAGTACGTAGCTTTCTCGGCTTAGCTGGTTATTTTCGGAGATTTGTAGAAGGGTTTTCTCGAATCGCTACTCCATTAACGCAGTTGACTCGAAAAGGTACAAAGTTCGGTTGGAGCGAGGAATGTGAGAAGAGTTTTCAAGAACTCAAAAGAAGACTCATTTTAGCACCAGTTCTGACAATACCATCTGGCTCGGAGGGATTTGTCATCTACAGTGATGCTTCAGGCAAAGGGTTAGGATGTGTTCTCATGCAACATGGGAAAGTCATAGCCTATGCCTCTCGACAACTCAAAGAATATGAGAGGAATTATGGTACTCATGATCTAGAGTTAGCAGCAGTCGTTTTTGCGCTTAAGATTAGAGGCATTACTTGTATGGAGAGAAGGTGGAGATCTATACGGATCATAAAGTCTCAAATATTTCTTCACTCAAAAGGAACTCAACATGCAGCAACGACGATGGCTTGAGCTGTTGAAAGATTATGATCATACCATCCAATATCATCCTGGAAAAGTGAATGTAGTAGCTGACGCATTGAGTAGAAGATCATATGCGGGTACGAGTGCAATATTGTAAACGCAAAGACCCATTTTGTATGACTTAAGAAGGATGGAGATAGAGTTAAAGATTCCAGGGACCCATGTGATGATGGCGAATATACGAGTAGAACTGACTTTAATTGATAAAGTTAAAGCTGCTCAAACTACAGACCTGGAGCTGATGCGTATGAAGAAGAAAGTGCAAGAAGGTGCTATTCCGGAAGCAAGAATCGATGAAGAAGGAATACTTCGAGTCAACTCCAGACTTTGTGTTCCTAACAATTTCGACTTGAAGTATAAAATCATGATGGAGGCGCACAACAAACCGTTTGCAATCCATCTTGGGAGTGTAAAAATGTATCGTGATCTCCGACATACATTTTGGTAGAGGAATATGAAAAGAGAGATAGCAGGGTTTATCTCAAGGTGTCTAACTTGTCAACGAGTCAAGGCGGAGCATCAAGTGACAAAAGGTCCATTGCAACCACTTGAAATTGCAGAATGGAAGTGGGAGCACATTTCCATGGATTTTGTTACTGGTCTTCCTAAGGTTTCTTAAGGCATAGATGCGATTTGGGTCATTGTTGATAGATTGACAAAGTCTGCACATTTCTTACTGATACGAGAAACTTGTACACTTGAACGTCTTGCTAGTATGTATATAAATGAGATTATAAGATTGCATGGCATTCTAGTATCCATAGTTTTTGATCGAGACCCAATATTCACTTCAAGATTTTGGGTTAGTTTGCAAAAAGCTATGGGCACGGATTTACGATTTAGTTCGGCATATCATCCTCAAACGGATGGGCAGTCAGAAAGGACTATTCAAACTCTTGAAGATTTATTAAGACTCTGTGTCCTTGACTTCAAGAGAAGTTGGGACAAGTGCTTACCATTGGTGGAGTTTTCCTACAACAACAGTTATCAAGCAAGTATTAGCATGGCTCCATTTGAGGCGTTGTATGGAAGAAAGTGTCATTCTCCGGTATGTTGGGATGAGGCGGGTGAATCAACATTTTTGGGACTGGAGTTGGTACGTATAACTACGAAAAAGATTCAAACGATCGGACAACATATAAAAACCTCACAAGATCGACAAAAGAGTTATGCTGATCTTCATCGAAAAGGCATGGAATTCAATATTGGAGATCATGTGTTGTTACGTGTTGCTCCATGTAAAGGAGTTACAAGATTTGGAAAGAGAGGAAAGCTCAATCCTTGATTCATTGGTCCATTTTTAATCCTTGATCGAGTAGGAACTATGGCCTATAAACTCGCCTTACCGCCAAGTATGTCTTGGGTTCATAACATTTTTCATATATATATGTTACGTAAATATGTGAAAGACCCGAACCACATTATTAAATTAGAACCGGACGAGGTAGCTGAAGATTTAACGTATGAATAGATACCTGTTAAAATCATGGATAAGAAGAATCCTATTCTACGCTCTAAAGTTATACCTCAAGTCAAAGTTTTTGTGGAGAAACCACGATGTTGAGGAAATGACCTTGGAGTTAGAATCTGAAATGAAATCAAGGTATGCTCACCTCTTCGACATACCAGGTACGCACCCTAATTTCGAGGATGAAATTTTATAGGAAGGGGAGGTTATAAGACCCCAACTTTTATGAATAAAGATTAATTTCTCTCAAAATATAGTTTTGAATATTATGGTGTGGATATAATATAATAGTTGTGGGTAATATTTATAAATTTTGCAAAGTAAGCAAGTGGTTATATAATATTCAATTGGTCGGGGAATATTCGTTTTAACAGGAAATATTCGTATGACGGCACAATCATTGGTGGACCCCACAACGGAAGTATTGTTGTAGTTAGAAAATGACATAATTATCTTTTTATAAAAATAACGACGAAAGTTTTACCATTAAACTATTGAACTACCCGGTAGTAAAAGTACAGTAATACGCGTGGTTGCATAGTAACACACGGTATTGATTATTGATGTTTACGTGAGAAGTCACTCAGTTATACTCAATTATTACTACAGTAATTGCTGCATCATATCTCTCATATTATTGATTCAGTTATTGTCACAGTATCATCTGCATAATATGATATATTATTAAATCAATAATTGAGACGACAAATTTATTCATATTATTATTTACAATATTGAAAATGTCTAGAAGTTCTGTCAAGGAGAGGTTTGGTCACCTAATTGCTAGCCAATAGGGAGAAATCCTTATTGGAAAGCCCCCTCTTTCCTAGGAACGACCTGATTGTTAAATATTGTGAATCATAATATTAATGATGAATAAGTTCGTGTTAATTAAAGATGAAATTGATAGTTCCATTGTGTGGGAATTATTAGTGTTAGTGGAAATTGGCATTTATTTCGATAATTATTGATGTCTGGAAGTTATCGGGTAATTAATCGGATAAATGAGTAATCAATTGCTATTAATTCAAATGCATATAACTATTTGTTCACATGTGTGTACTATTGATTCATATTCATGTACTATTAGGGGAGTTGGTGCAAGATTGATAATACTTGCATGACTAAATTAAATATGGAGGTATAGTTGAAGGTACTATACTGTAATTAGTTTTTTCATATGATTATATTATTGAGTCACATGAATGAACTATTAATTCACATGATTTACTATTAGGGGAGGTGGTGCAAGTTTGATAATACGTGTAAGACTAAATTAAAAATGAAAGAAAAGTTGAAGGTATTGTTCTATAATGTAATATTTTGAGCCCCAAAACTTGCAATTATCGAAACTATATTTTCCTATAAATAGAAGACCCTTCTTCCTTCATTTCTCACCAATTCACTAAAGCATTAGAGCAATTATTATAAAGAGAAATTATAGAGAGAAAGAAGAAGAGAAGTCTGCTACCTTACTATTCCAATATCCAGTTTCTTCTAAGGTAAGGGGTATTATTCTTTCGTATTCATGAAGAGAGTTATTTTTTTTCAATACTCGTAAGGGTTTTTATCCCATTCTTTACTATTATGTTGAATAACTCGTTTACATGCGGGTACCGCATACATGGTGAAATTCTTCGTTATTCCATTCTTTATTATTCATTGGAATAACCTCGTTCGTGTGGTCTATCGCACGCCCGGTGAATTTCGTTGTTATTCTCGTTGGAATATCCCATGCGTGCAGATTACGCATGACCTGGTTCCATTCTTTATTATGCTGTTAGAATATCCTGCCTGTGCGAATTACGCATGACCTGGTTCCATACTTTATTATTTTGTTGGAATATCATGTCTGTATGGATTACGCATGACCTAGTTCCATTATTCGGTTGGGAATAACCTGTCTGTGCGGTCTATCGCATGCCTGATGAATTCTTATGTCATTCCATTCATTATTATTGTGTTGGAATAACCTGTCTATGTGGATTATCACATGCATGGTGAATGATCCTTCGTATTCATTCCTTATTAAATTGTGGAAATGATCTGTCTACGTGGATTACCGCATGGCAGGCGAAAATCCATTTGTCGTTTCATATATTCTATTATACTCAGTTAGTTAAAGTTTTGACTTCTATACTCCATGAAATTAGTAGAATATCCTGGATATTTGTGTTTCATCCAGTATCTTTTCATGAAAATATTCTTCTAAGCATTCTTGAATTTTACTCCATAAAGCAGTATCATGTTGACAATTTGGACGTTATTGAATTCAGGATAAATTAACTTATAAATCTTTAAAATTTATTCTTGAACTTGTTTTATTGAATTATTATGTCATTGTCATCATCCGCATACTTATATTATGATGAAAGTCATCTTTGGCTTACGTGCATAGATGGACTCAGTATGATTATGACCAGGGATCATTCGGTATAATCATGACCTGTAATGTTATAAATGATGTGATAAAGGTCCTCAGTGGCCTTTAGTGCATTGATGGACAGTTTTTGGTATGATTATGTCTAGGGATTATTCGGTATAGTCATGACCATTGATGATTTAATGAATATCCTTGGCCCATAGTGCATGGATGATTCGATGATGTAGTTTATTTATTAAGCTGAGTCTTAACGATAAAAATTGATGAAAATATTTTAAATCATATAAAATAGTAGATATCATGCTCTACTTGACTCTTCTAATGGATTGTTTATTCCGTTGCAGTTAAACTTGATGTCTATTATATTTTATCAGTTTAACATTATTGAAGATTAATGATAATTTATTCTGCATTATCTTAGTCATAATATTTAGTATTGGGCTAGTTGAGCTCACCCTTTTTCTTTCATTGTTCTCTTTAGGAAATGAGAACGTAGCCAGGACTAGTTGGGGAACGGAGTGATGATCCAAGATGTTGTATTAGTAATCCTCACTATTCTATAAAATAGTGTGACAATAAATGTAATGAGGACTCTATTTGAGAGTGTATATTGTCTAGAAGGCAATATTTCTGTTTAAACTCTCAGCTATGTTTTATTGTATATTACACCATGGCTGTATAATTAAGTTTGTATTTGTATTTTGTACCAGGTATTTGGCGACTCAAGATGGGTGATGTATACCTATTTTGGGGGCGTCACATTATAGGTCTTATGTAAGCAGATAAGTTTATTGTGTAGCTGTAATCAGCGGAAGAGGCAAGTTTACTAACTCAACCTTGAGTTGTATTCATTCAATTATTATAGTGGTTAATTATTGCTAATTATACCACGTCCAAGGATTTATTGTTGATTATTCGTAGTTAGTGCATGTTTAATAATTCAAATTAAATTATTGATTCGGAAAATATACATTTGTAGAATAACTGTTATTGGATATTCATATCCGTAGAAGCTAGAATTGATAGTATAGATAATTCCTGTTTATTGTCAAATTATGTTGAGAAATGTCTTAGCTAATTATTCTGGCTAGACGAACATTTGTTAGAATTTGATAGATTCGAAAAGAGAAATCAATTATTATTGACAGATCGATGCCAATTATTTTGGCCTGAATCGAGAAGCAATTAGAATTTGAAATCACAGTAGTTCGTTGTTAAATCAAAATCATGATTCTAAGACTGATAAGAACAGCCTTTTATATAAAGGGAACATATTATTAGTTGTAAATTCGACTACTACGCTCTATGTTTAAGTATTATGCATAATATAGGATACAAGGAGTTGGCCGGCTCTAAGTACTTGCAGAGGGGTATGATTTAATCTTTATGGTTATCTGATACACCTAAGTATATATCAAAGTAAATCTTTGATATCTACCCGAGAAGATAAGTTCAAGATCTTGTGTGATCACTCAACATAAATCTGGAAAACATTCCACTTTTCTATTTCGTAGAATTGATTCTTGATTATTCATTAGAATATCGTAGAAACTTTGAAAGCGTTGTACTCTTTCATTATTGAATTATTGTGTTGTATAGAATAGGAGAAGACTTGTTATTATATAACAATTTGTTCAGCTATTTCAAAGTTCCCCGAACTTTGGTTTCATTCTATCAAAATAGATAGTCTATTGTTTTGAATTCTTATACATTTATTGTATGTCTTAACTTGCGGGGCAAATTAGTTGCTTACCTTTGCTAAATAAAACTTTTCAACTAGGGACGTAGTGGCAGGAGGTGCTACGAAGGATAAAGGGAAAGGCATCGTGATAAATTAGTTATGATTAGCATATTTAGTATGTTGTTCTGTAAACCCTTTTTGTATATTTAAGGGGTATGTGTGTAATGTTAAGGTTAGCAGACTACTTGTGTTGTTGTTGTTTGCCATTGATATCTACAATTTATAAGTGCCAAAATTGTAAGACCCAGAATTTTTTTTTATATAAATAAAATTGAATTTTCCTCTATTCATTATTCTAAATTAATAAGGTGTTAATTTGATATAAATCATGTGGTTATGGGTGAAATGTGCAAATTTTACAAAATAAGCAAGTGGTTGTAAAATATTCATTTTGCCGGGGAATATTCGTTTGGTCGTGGAATATTCTTTTTGTCGGGGAATATTCGTTTGACGGTACAACCATTTGTGGGCCCCATAACGAAAAACGGTTAGATGAAGGAAAACGACAAAGTATGAGTTTTTATAATTAACGACGTAATCGTTACCGTTAACACTGTTGGAATACCTGGTGGTTAAAATACAGTAATACGCGTGGTTGCACAGTAGCACACGGTATTGCACAGTATTTTCAAAATTATTGATTCTTATGGAAGAAGGCACTACTCAATAATTGTTACAGTAGTTACTGTTCAATATTTTATTTTATTAATTCAATAATTGCTGCGTTGATAGTTTATATTATTGTTGTTTCAATAATTGTCATTGCACAATATTTCCCATTATCACATCAATAATTCATATTATTTGAATAATATTATTGGATAACATTATTGGCAATGTCTATAAAGTTCTGTCAAGGAGAGGTTTGGTCACCTAATTGCGTGACAGTAAGGAGAAATCCTTATTGGAAAGCCCCCTCTTTCCTAGGAACTGCTTGGTTGTTATGATTATGATTCTGTAATATTATTTGTGAATAATTAATTATTGATTTATATGATAAGGAAATATTTATTTGATGTGGATATAAATGATGGATTTATTTATGTGGTTATAAATGAATGAATTAATGTTGAGGTGTTTTATCAGTATTTTTGTCGGATTGGAGGTATTAAAAGATCAAATTGGTGTTCTTAAAGCTCTATTGCGTGAATTATAATTTTTAATCCGACCGTTGGATCGTTGTGATTTTTTGATATGTTATACATATATAAGTTGAGTATATGTCCATAAATTTTGAACCGTTAAAATGAAGCGAATGATTTGTTATGAATTTTAAGAGGTGATCGATTCGTAAATTAGGTTTATAAATGATTTTGGTGGAAAATTCTAGAATTGAGTGGGCCCCACTTGTGGTTGGTGAAGAAATGTGCTGAATTTTATTTCAAATGTGGTGGGTGGCAATAGTAGCGTGTAAAGCCATCGTGCTTGGTCAAGTCTGTTTGCCAAGGCTAACATTTTCCTATAAATAGAGGGCTAAGTTAGAATTGAAAATCACACCAGAAACATAAGCTTTCTCTCTTTCTCTCTCTATATTATCGAGCATATTTTGTGAGTATTTAGATACTTTGAGAGTTGTTGTTCAGTACAAATTCCATTCAGCATCACTTCCGACCTTTCGTTCTGAAGTATTGTTTCTTTGAGGTAAGGGATGTTATTTTCTTCTTAAATGATATAATTTTCTTCAATATCATTATGCCGAAATATTAGTTTGAACTTTTTAATCAAATTTGGAACTTTTTGTGTCGGGGTTACTATTCACGTATACGACACTATTCACGTATACGGCACTATTCATAAATATGGAACTATTCACCGAAAAATGAAAATTTTCCTTTTTGTCCAAGATGTCTATTATGGTTACTATCTTTGATTGTATCCATGTTTCGATCTTTATTTTTGAATTTTGCTTCAAAATTGGTTATTATGAAGTATTAGTGATATTGGATAAACTGTAACATGAATCCCTAATATTTGTCCTTCTCGTCCTCACCGGATTCGCTCTAAAATGTTTTCATCATCCTCGGTCCTTAATGATGATATTATTGAATATCTTTGGCCTGTAGTGCAAAAATGAATGATTAACTGATGAATATATTTGGCCCGTAGTGCAAAGATGAACAAGTGTTGAGATGAATATGACCAACTGGTGATACAAATGAATATCTTTGACCTATAGTGCAAAGATGAATATTCGATTAAAGATGTATATTGATTGTTGTTACATGGATAAAATATTGATGATGGACTTTTAAATCTTAGAAGATAGTAGAACTCATTCTCTACTTACCCTTCTAATGGATTGTTGTTTCCACCGCAGGTTTTGATCTAAAATTTGTTGTCTATTATGTTTTATCGATTTTTCCTGTTGAAGACTAATGATAATTTGTTGTATATTATCTTAGTCATAATATTCTTTAACTGGGCTAGTTGAGCTCACCCTTTTCCTTTTTGTTCCATTTTTCTTCTTAGGAGGTGAGAACATAAAGACGATCTAATCGAGGTAATGGAGTGATGGTTCTAGAAAGATGTTTTAGCAGTCCTCACTATTTCTGTAAAATAGTGTTTGAATAATTTTAATGAGGACTTATTTGAGTGTGGATATTGTCTAGAAGACACTATTTGTATTTAAACTCACAGTATGTGTTGTCGTATTTTGCGCGACAATTGTATTATTGAAGTTGTAGTTTGCTTTCTATACTATGTATTTGGTGACTCAGAATGGGTGTTATATGGGGGCGTCACAAAAATAATAAGTCAGATTGCAGAGTTGATATTATGTAATTGATAATAGTACATTTAAAATATACCTCCCACTATTTTATTCAAATTAATAGCCCTCGCCATTAATTCGAAAAGCATTTTCTATTAAATCTTTCTAGTGAGCCAAGATCCATATTTCATCATGACTTAAGTTAGCTTTGATTAATCTCTTAAAACACAATTATTTAGGTAGACAACCCATTTCTCAATTATATCATATATAACTCTTGGATAGTTTGGTAAACAACATGTGTTTCTAGTCCATCTAATTGTACATACCAAACTCTATGCCTCTAAGTCCACAATCCTATTGAGATAACTTAGTTAAGTCGGCCCAATGATTTTAACTATTTGGATATCACAATTATCCTATCGCATCTTACCTAGATAAATAGGGTACTTTGCTTTGGCAAACCTACATCTATTGATCAAGGTCTTGATAAGTGTTATTCATTGGAAGGCATCTGATTTGGACTTAATAATTTAATGAGGGATTTTATAAATAAATTTAGATCTCACCAATTTTTAATCTTATTAAGCATGCACATTATTTATCATATCATATCGCATACAAGCATAAATAAAGTGCAAAATTAAATGTGTCACAGTTATGGCCCAATCCAATGTCAATCTTTTCAAGCTAATGAAAGATTGAAGGACAATTTAAGGTGGTAAAAGATCTCAAAATAGTAGCTTCCTTGGATCTTCCTCATACATGTGTCTCCTCTCCATCATCATCTTTCCATCATGTTCTCCATCTTGACATCTTCATTGATTACATATAATTACATGACATAAAGAAACCTCGAGTTACATTCGAGGGGATTTAGATGAGAAGAGAATGTTACATCAGAATTTATAGAAAGGCACGACATGCAAGCCGTATTTCAAAACCAAAAACCACTAACCTATGGGTCAAAAGGCCATAACTGTGCACCATGCATATCACAATAAGCACATAACAATTTATATATAATTAAAGAAAAACTATATATAACATATTGGGGTCACGACCATCGTGCGCTATGACCGGGGGGGGGGGTCCAATGGGGGGTCTTCTGGCGGTGGTCCGGCTGACGAAGAATTCGTATTGAAGTTGTATATGATGGGATACAAAGAATTCGTATCGATCAAAGAGAAAGTTAAGCGTGAGATAGAGTTAGGTGGGGATTTTAATTGAGGACTCATGTCAGCACTTGAGTTGTATGATTCCTTGTTATGGGCGGGGAATTTTACTTGGTGTAAAAACTGTGATGCCCCCAAAATAGGTATAATCACCTATTCTGAGTCGTCAAATACATGGTACAAAATTTAAATACAAACTTAATTATATAATACGACCAAAAGAGTAGCTGAGAGTTTTTACATGAATATTGTCTTTTATACAATATCCAAACTCAAATTCAATATTATTACATTTATTTTCACACTATTTCACAAAATAGTGAGGACTACTAATGCAAACATCTGGACCATCACTCCGTTCCCCGACTAGTCCCAGCTATGTTCTCATTTCCTGAAGAGAACAATGAAAGCAAACAGGGTGAGCTCAACTAGCCCACTAAGATATATTATGACTAAGATAATATATAATGATTTATCTTTAGCCATCAATAGTGTTACACTGATAAAATACAATAGACATTAAGTTTAACTGCAGCGGAATAAGCAATCCATTAGAAGAGTCAAGTAGAGCATGAAATCTACTATCTTCTATGATTTAAAAAGTTTATCATCAATTTTATCGTTGAGACTCAACTTAATAAATAATCCACATCATCGAATCACCCCTGCACTACGGCCAAGGATATTCATTAGTATCATGATCATAAATTATCCATACATTATGGGCCAAGGATATTCGTGTTTTCATCAATGGTCATGATCATGCCAACAACTGTCCATCAATGTACTACGGGCCAATGAGGACTTTTACCACATTATTTGTAACATTACGGTCATGACTATACTGAATAATCCCTGATCATAATCATACCAAGTCCATATAAGCACTATGGGCCAAAGATTACTTTCATAACAATATAAGCATGAGGATGATGACAATGATATAGGAATTCAATTAAAAGAAAGCAAATGATAAATTTTTAAATATTTATAATTTAATTTATCTAGAATTTAATAATGTCCAAATTGTCAACATGATACTGCTATGTGGAGTAAAATTCAAGAATAATATATAGGGTTTCAACACAGAAACACAGCGAAAATAGAAAATAATCAAAGTAATTTTGAAACCCAAAACAGGATCCATACGAAACAAAAATTAATTCAGTGGTTTAGATATTATAACGATTATGAAAAGAGTTCTCAAAGCGGCTTCAATCCTTTCATTTAATCCAATCGTAATCGCCTCTACTACGGTATCCACACGAATGTCGCACAAACCGTCGAACGATTCTGCAATAAATGGACTTGTGGTACTAGCCACCAAAGGAACAGAATTTTTTAAAAGGTTTTCTCTCTAGTCTCTCTCTAAGAGCGGCTAGGGTTTTTAAGAAATGATCTAACCCTAAGTGGCTGCTATATATCATATATATAGTAATTAAAAGGAATTAATCAAAACCTACTTTCATAAAATCTGAATTTATATATATATAACTTAATTAAGTCTTACTTAATTAATATACATATATACAAATTTTCCTTTTAATTTAAATTCGTGATTTAAATACTATTAATCATATTAATATATTTAAATCCTTAAAATTTAAATTTATTCCCTTTTAAATTACTTTCTATGTGTGTGACCCTATAGATTATTATTACGTTAGCAACAATTTTAAAATTATATTATAAAATTATAAATAGTGAGCGACATCTAGTAATGCATCATTGCTACCCAAGTAATAATAAGATCGATGATTCGATGCAACCTTTTCGTGACCAATGTTTCAATGTAATTTAATCCTTTTAACCTTAATATCCTAGATTAAACTCGAGTCATGGAATGTGTCATACTCTTCATAATTTAATCTGAGTTTTCTTGATCAATGAGTATACTATATGAAATAAATCACTATTTGAGCATGGCCATGCATTTCATAGTCCAACTCAATCAAGAGGCCTATGGATATCACCCCTAATATATAGAAAGGTTAAATTCCATCTAGATCACTCATATTCCTCACACGATTCATGATGTACCCAATAATCATCTTTATAGTCCACCCTATTAAAGGTGACATTTGCTGATATCAAAGTACATAAATTCCCATGTAGTAATATAGTGATTTCAGGTCGGAGGACCATTACCTCATTGTCACTATGAGAATCGCTAATGACACTTTGCATAATGTTCCACGTAGAATTCTCATGGTGGGTTTGTCCAGTACATCGTTCTCTAACATGTACCTATGCATTGACTTAATATCTCATATATTTATGACCAATTAGATTTGGTCATCAGCCAATCCACATACTAGTCTAAATGCATCATTGTTGTCCCATCAACAATGATACTCGACTAGGGACATTTAAGAACAATGATACTAATTGAAATTATATAATCTCATGTTCAAGTCAAATACTTGAAACTATATAATTTATATCACTATTCTAAGAAATTTTATTATGTTAACATTTATATCACGCAGTAAATAAAACCATAAGAAAATCATTCATTTATTCAATCAAATATAATATCAAAAATGTTAAGCAATTATATCAAATAATTGGCCTCTAGGGCATAAATTCTAACATAATATTGTATCAAAAATGATTTGGATCGAAAAGAAATCAATTTTTATCATAAATAGTACCCTGGGTGAATAGTACCCGAGTGAATAGTACCCCGTGAATAGTACTTCAGCATGAAAAAGTTAAAACTTATTAAGAATGATTAGAATAATATTTCCATGAAAAGATATTGGATGAAGCGCAAATATCAAGGATATTTTACTAATTTCATGGAGTATAGAAGCCAAAAACTTTAACAAAATGAGTGTAGAATTCGAAATCTAAAACGAAATAATATTACTTACATACTACAGAGTATGAAAGAAAATATTATTTCATACGATTACTGAAAAAAATAATATGCAACCACGTGTGCTAATAACGTGTGCATCACCTGGTTCCATTATTTATTATTCTGTTGGAATATCATGTCTGTGCATTTACGCATGACCTGGTTCTATTATTTATTATTCTATCGGAATATCCTGTCTGTGCATTTACGCATGACCTGGTTCTATTATTTATTATTCTATCTAATATATCGTATGCGTGCATTTACGCATGACTGGTTCCATTATTTATTATTCATTTGAATATCCTATCCGTGCGTTCACGCGTGATTCGGGTTCTATTATTTATTATTCTATTGGAATAACTCGTATGCATGCGGATCTATCGCATGCACGGTGAATTCTTTTGTTATTCCATTCCTTATTGTTCATTTGAATAACTTTGTCATGTGGATTACCACATGCATGGTGAATGATCCTTCGTATTCATTCCTTATTAAATTGAGGAAATGATCATGCTCACGGACACTGCATGGTGGGTGAAAATCCATTTGCAGTTTCGTAATTTTTCTCACACTCAAAAATTCTAAAAAAATTTGAAATGATAATTTGTTGAGTTTTCTAGATTGTGTCTAAAAATGGCGATTTTTGGATGTATAGATTAGGAGTTATGAATTTTATGGGAAAAGACTATTTTAAAAGTAAACCCTTATAACTCCTTCTGATTAACTCCAAAATTTATGAAATTTTTATTGGGAGTACATCTATATAATATCAGTATATCCTGTAAATTTTGGAATTTTTGGACAAAAGTACACTTTATGATAAATGTCTAAATATTCGACAATTTTGGCCATATGAAAAATAGTAAATGAATTTTAAAAATTTTGAGAAAAATATATGTTCAGTATGGGACTATATTCAGTTAAATCCCAGAAAAGAAATATTTTTGGGACTGATTTGGTATTTTTCATGAAAATGAACTAGTTATGAGTAATGAATTAAATATGTTATGTTAAATAACAAAATTGGAAAATAGGATTTTATGGCTTGGAAATCCTATATATGGTATATGCTAATTTTTGATGAGGGATTTGATCATTGGTGATGAAATCTTAGGAGTATGACATTTTTGAATGATTAAATGCAATATTTGGTAAAGTGTAAACAATTGAAATAAATTGTTTATAAGTTTAAGAAGTGATTAAAATATTGTTATAATATTAATAATATTAGATTATAAGTTTATTAAGTGATTGATAATATTTGTATAAATTTAAAGTCTTTAATATTTATCCTTGTTTTCGTTTGATTAATGCTTATATCATTGTCATCATCCTCATGATTATATTATGATTAAAGTAGTTTTTGGCTTACGTGCAAAGATGGATTGTTGATTATTGGTTTTACAGTTATATATATTTGGCTTACGTGCAAAGATGGTCAACAATTATTGGTTTTACAGTTGTATATCTTTGGCTTACGTGTAAAGATGAACTATTGATTGATGAGCATCTTTGGCTTATGTGCATAGATGAACTGTTTATTGGTATGATTATGACCAGGGATCATTCGGTATAAATCATGACACGTAATGTTATAGATGATGTGGTAAAATTCCTCATTGGCCCGTAGTGCATTGATGGACAGTTATTGGTATGATTATTGTGACGCCCCCAAAATTAGGTATACGTCACCCATCTTGGGTAGCCACTTACATGGTACAGAATTTAAATACAACTTACTAATATAACTGTCGTGTACAATACGACATAAACTGTGAGTTTGAATACAAATATTGTCTACTAGATATTATACAAACTCAAAAGGAGTCCTCATTACAATTATTATCACACTATTTCACAGAATAGTGAGGACTACTAATGCTATCCTCTAGACCATTACTCCGTTCCCTGACTCGTCCCATCTATATTCTCATTTCCTGAAGAGAACAGTGAAAGAAAGGGTGAGCTCAACTAGCCCAGTAAGAAATATTATAACTAAGAACAAGCAGAATAAATTATCAATAGCCTTTAACAATGTTAAACTGATAAAATACAATTGACAACCAGTTTAACTGCAGTGGAATATGCAATCCATTAAAAGTGTCAAGTAGAAAATAAAGTCTACTATCTTTTAGGTTTTAAAAGGTTTTCATCAATTTTTATCACTAAGACTCAGTTTAATGAATAAACCACAATATCTAATCATCCCTGTACAACGGTCAAGGATTTTTATCAAATTATCAATGGTCATGACTATACCGAATCACCCCTGGTCATAATCATACCAAAAACTATCCATCACTACATTACAGGCCACTGAGAACTTTTGTCACATCATTTATATCAAGTCATGATTATACCGAATGAACCCTGGTCATAATCATACTAAGTTCATCTATGCACGTAAGCCAAAGATAACTTTCAACATAATATAAACATGAGGATGATGACAATGATATAAGAATTCAATAAAACAAGTTCAAGAATTATTTTATCCAGAATTTTTAACGTCCAAATTGTCAACAAGATATCTTTGTTTTATAGAGTAAAATTCAAGAATGATCGGAAGAATATTTCCATGAAAAGATTTGGATGAAAAGCAAATCAAGAAGAATATTCTACTAATTTCATGGAGTATAGAAGTCAAAGTTTTAACTTAACTGGGTATAATAAAGAATGTAATAACAAAGGAAATCACCATGCATGCGGTGATTGTATGACAAAGTTATTCCAACATAATAATAATAACGGAACCGAAGTCGTGAAATTCACTGCAAGCAGGATGTTCCAAAGAATAATAAAGATGGAACCGGATGTAAAACACACGTATATGATATTCCAATGTAGAATGATAAAGAGCGAAACCAGTCCGGTGTAAAACACACGCAGAGGATGTTCCAACGAGAATAATAATAAAGACGGAACCAGGTCCGGTGTAAAACACACAGATAGGATGTTCCAACAGAATAATAGAAGAATATCACCAAGTATAGGGTAAACAACGTATACATATTATGTATAGGGTATCAGCGATACAAAAGTTATTCCAATGAGAATAATAAAGAATGGAATAATGAGAGGATTTCACCAAGTATAGGGTATATGCATATACGAGTTATTCCAAATGTAATAATAAAGAATGGAATAATGAAGTTCTCTTCATGAATAAGAAAGAATAACACTTTACGGGTACAACAATTAATATCCCATACCTTAGAAGAACCTGAATATTGGAAAAGTGAAGTAGCGAGAATACTTTTCTTCTTTCTCTATAGTTTCTCTCTAGAGAGTTTCAATGAATTAAAAGAAATAATGAAGGAATGAGCTTTCTATTTATAGAAAAACCGAGGGTGGCTCTTGGTCTTAATGAAGGGTCAAATGACGCTTGGTAATATTGAAGAGACAACTACTATTTGCAAAGGGTAATTAACCTTGAACAAAGAAGAGGCGTTAACTCTTGGTAATATTGAAGGACAACTACTATTTGCGAAGGGGTAATTACTATTGACGAAGGTAATTACTATTGAAGAAGGTAATTACTATTGGACGAAGGTAAATACTATTGACGAAGGTAAATACTATCGACGAAGGTAATTACTATTCACAAAGGTAATTACTATTCACAAAGGTAAATACTATTGACGAAGGTAATTACTATTCACAAAGGTAATTACTATTCACAAAGGTAAATACTATTGTGAAGAGACTCTTAGATGATGACATATGGCCCCCATAAAATAATCAAACTTACCACAAACGTCTCATATGGACTCTTTATATACATCAAGGATTGAATAAATATTACCACAAATCATTTTATTTTTAATCAACACATATTTAATCTTTCAACAATTATTAATCATTTATAACTTGTCGTCTCAATTAATAATATAACATATTATCTGATGATGATCTTTGTGACAATAATTGAATCAATAATATAAGAGATATGATGCACGTGAATTCATTGTAATAATTGAGTATAGCTAAGTGACTTCTCACGTAAGCATCAATAATCAATACCGTGTGCTACTATGCAACCACGCGTATTACTGTACTTTTACTACCGGGTAGTTCAACAGTTTTAACAGTAACACCTCTGCCGTTATTTTTATAGAAAGATAATTTTGTCGTTTTCTAACTACGATAATACTTCCGTTGTGGGGTCCACCACTGATTGAGCCGTCGTACGAATATTCCCCGACAAAAAGAATATTCCCCGACCAAATGAATATTTTATAACAACTTGCTTACTTTGCAAAATTTATAAATATTACCCACAACTATAACATTATATCAAATTTATTCCATAATATTCAAAAATAATATTTATAGAAAATTCATCTTTATTTATAAAAGCTGGGGTCTTACAATTATAACCAGGGATTATTCGGTATAATCATGACCATTGATGATAACATGAATATCCTTAGCCCTGGTGATGGGATGATTCGATGATGTGGATTATTTAAGTTGAGTCTTAGCGATAAAATATTGATTATACACTTTTAATTCGTAAAAGAAAGTAGATATCATGCTCTACTTGACTTTTCTAAAATACAGTTGTATGTCTTTGGCCTGTAGTGCAAAGAATAAATTGTTAATGAATATCTTTGGCCGTAGTGCAAAGATGAATTTATTAGTATGATTATGAGCAGGAATTGTGATTTGGTATAACCATGATTTTTGATGTTTCAGGTGAAGATAGGTGATGAAAATTAGCTTCGTCTTGGGTGTGAAGAGAAATTTAGAATGCCGTTTCTAGGTTATAGAACGACCTTCATCTTATCAACACATAATAATAATAAATAATATTATTTTATTCATTATTAAAAGTAATTACAAAATGTTCGATTTTCTGGGGCGTTACAATAGTGAACACCAAATCCTGTGGGAATGGAGTACCTGGATTTGGGGGTGTCACGCGTTGGTATCAAAGCTTTAGGTTATGAACCTTAGGTGTGGAAACCTAAGGAAGTAACCTTTAAGGAAACAGAAAACATAGAGGTGTCCAACTCGTAACGAGTTTTAAGGAATGGATTAAGGTATCCATTGAAGCTAAATAATAAAAGACATTATGTGTTGTGTTAATAACTTATGTGCTCACGAGTATCAAAAATGTTAAGTAAAACTTAAAATATTTTGTTCTCAGGATGTATAACAAAGGTGGATCCAGTCCAGCTAGGGAAGTAATGTAACGACCGAGAAATTCAGATTTTTATTGTAAAATGATTTTATTAAATTAAATAATAATAAAATTATATTATATATGATATCGTGATGGTTGTCATTCTATAACCTAATGATGTTGGAGTATCGTAGTATTTGAACTACGTGAAGGAATTAAAGTGTTTGAATTTCTAAGACGAAAATAAAAGTTTTTCGAGAAATTTTCCAAAAAACAATATTCATTGGTATTTGCTCGGGAATTATTTTTGAAATTCCGTGAAATACATAATGATAGAATATCAAGGTAAGACGGATTATGTTATAATAATCTAGTTATGGAAAAGGTAATATTTCGCTTGCGGACTTAATTTGAGAATATTAAGGAAAACGAAGTATTAGTAAGTAAGTATTAATTGTATGATACTTAGGTACTGTGCAAGGTAATGAAAACGAGTATAATACGAAGTATTATACGAGTTTGTATGAAGGATGGAATATCGTATATAATAAATTTCTATACGAATTAGAATACGTAATAATACATAGACAATATGTATATGTATTAAGCAATGTTAATGGACTTGGAAGATTGGTTAATAATTGGTACAAGCCCAAGTAAATTAAATGATAAGGCCCAATGTTAATTAATAAGCAAGTGAGTGTTTGTTAATGCAAAGCCTAAAGGTTAAATTAAGTTAAGCCCAAGCTAGAATCCAATGGGTTGATTAAACCATGGGGCAAACCATATTAATATGGTTACTCTTGGTAACCAAGTTATATGAGTGGTGACCAAGTGTTAGAAGTAATGATCAAGATAATGTGGTGACCAAGTAATATAATGACCAAGTAAAAGAAGTAATGGCCAAGCAAAGGATAGGATTTATGCTAGCCAATTAATGAATAGTAAGGAGGTGACTTAAGGAGGTGGGATTGGTTTATTGACTAAACTACCCTAACCTTGTGAGTTCTATAAATAGAGAAGGCTTGCTAGCAATTTAACACTTGTTCAAACAATCCAACTATTACAAAGTGCTTAAGTGTTAAGGAGATTAAGCTACAAATAAGTTACTTCCATAAGTAAGAAGAAGAAGAAGAAGACTAATTTGCAAATACTTCAAGAGTAAGACTTCTTCTCCAAATTATCTTCTATCTCTATCATGATAGGTTGATAAGAAAAGTTGGATTAAGGAACATGAATGTTAAGAAGTAAGAAGAATGCATAAGCAATGAACTTAAGCCACATAAGTTGGTAATAAGTCATTTAAACTAGCATAAGTTATGAACTTATGAAGAAGTAATATGAACTTGTTATAAGTTTATTTTAAGAAGTAATATGAAAGTAAAGAATTTGTATGAATATGTATTATATATACATTAATGATATTATATGTTAAGAACATAGAAGTATGATGATTAAAAGACTTTAACTTTCATAAGTTATGAACAAGGAAGCTAAAAGTAGTTTATAATTTATTAAGTTATAAGCTTATGAAGGAATAAGTCAAAAATCCAACAATGAATATAAGTTGTTGTATTAAGTATGTTGAGATGTTCATAGAATAAATTGAATGCATTTAAAGTAATGAACAAATCATAAGTAATGAAGATTTGCTGGAAATGGCACGATTGGACGATAATCGTCGATTTAGTGAAATTCTCGGATTAGAAGTCAAATTTTGTGTTTGAACTCAAAAATGTTGGTTTTCGATGGTGACAAGTCATATTTTAGCATTCTAGAGTTGCGGACTCAAAAATGACCGAATTCCGACTTATAACGAAGAAACGAGCGTTGAACGTTCACAAACGTATATCGTTTACATTAAAAATGAACCAATAGGTGAATTTTTAGCAAACAAAGTCAAATAGATAAAATTCTTGCATGAATGAGTAGAGTATGTAATTTGTGAACCGTAGACTTTTGAACGAGCCAATTCGGACTTATAACGAAGAAATTATGCGTCCGAGAAGTTCACAAAATTTAAAGTTAGTAAAAATTTTCTGGTGCACAGAGTTAGCGCTGCGGCGCCAACCCTAGGCTATTTGAGTGGCACCGCAACACCGTAATAGTGTTTGAGCACACTGGAAACTCGCGCCGCATCGCAAACCCTAGTACAATTGGTGGCACGCAGCCACCATGCAGACAAAGACAAGACTTATCATAGAGTGAGTAGCCACAGCAAATGACCCATCGAAAGTAAGGACTCATGCGCAAAGACCAAGTCTGTGACAATGCCACTTTTAACTCATGCCACAACGTGAGATGTCAGTATAAAGCCGGTGCCGTAGCACCAGCCTCAAAACAAGGATAGTGATGAATGTTTTTAATTACAAAGAAAAGAAAGTTAATTGATTTAAAAGTAAACACAACCAAAGGGACGTAAAGTAACATTGTTTAAACTTTGTTAAACCTTAAGGATGTTGTATTAAGGTTGAGATAACCTAGTCAAATATAAATGCAAGGATAATGATAAGCCGGAATAGATATTAACTGAATCTAATACACAATTAGATTGAGATGAAGGGTAAGATATAGTCATATACATACTTGGTTATATATGACCTAACGTGAGGCCTTATGTGATCATGTATTGTAGAGACTTGAAAGACTTGAACATAAAGTAGTTACACCGTAGCAGACGCTGAAGGCAAGTATTCTAACTCTTGTCTCAGTTCAATCTGAACAAGTTTTTGAAGTTCATGTATCCTTACACATGAATTGATGTACAATGAAGTTAAAGCCAATTCATTTGGCTAGACATGATATATTGAGTGGATTATTGATAATCTATTCATCTGTATCAAATGTTGTTATCTTTTGTCAACTACTTGTTATGGTTTTCAAAAGAAGACTGAAATGTTAAATAAATGTTTTGTTGGTAAACGACAGGCACGTGAGGTTGCCACAATTAAACGTACATACGTTTAATGAATGTAGTGTTGATCAACATAGAGTACAATAAGCTGATCACCTAGAAGTGCTCGTAAGTAATACCGGGCTTACAGACTTAGTTCCGAGTTGTCCTTTTTGAAGATAGAATAAAATGCTTAAGGTCTTGGACCGGAGTTAATGTTTTACTGAATATTGTTATTATTGTAAAACATTTTGAAAGAAAGATGAAGTGTTATTTTGATTTATCAATAGTACTTCATAACTATTTTTCAGTTATTGAAGATATACGATTCCTATGTGTCAAGCATGTTATTTATTGAAATTGTCATACTTGCTGAGCTAGTTATGCTCACTCTTGCTTGAACCATATGAATGCAGCTAAGACTGAACGTCCTGAAGGATCGAATAAGGATAAAGGAAAAGCTAAGGCAGATCGTTGAGCTGTCTATGTAATAGTATAGGTTTAATGTTATAATGTAATTAATATTATGACAAAGAACCTTTGTAATGGGTTTAGAACTTGGGAGAATGTAAATATTATTTTGATTATATATAAGAGATATTCTCTTTTGAGGCTTTTTCAATTGAATGATTGTATGAATGTTAGTACAGTATAGCACCATCTGTCGGGTTGGAAGATACCCGAATTTGGGGACGTTACAGGTTGGTATCAATGCCTAGGTTATAAAACTTAAGGTGGGGGAATTAGAACCATAAGTCATAACCTTAAGAAAGAATAAGAAGTAAAAGATGAAAGATAACTCTATAAAAATGCATTATATTATGTTATGTGTTTTTATTATTTTACTGACGTGTTCTAATCAAACTATATTGTTTTATTGTAGATGTCAGGAAAAAAATGATATGTATAGAGATATACATGTAGTGAGTTAGGATTAAGTTAATCGAGTAGAGAAACTAACCAATCCCATAGTAGTAGAACCGAAAGTGGTGGCAATCGAGTCTAGAGACTCAGACAATTTAGACTACATGTCTATATTTGATGGCATGCTACAAGAAGAGGTGGACGTGATGTCCTTTGACCAGGTTCCACCTACAGAAGAGTTGACTATGGGGGAGTCAATGAAGGCACTGTTCATGTCAGTAATGGATAGAAATGTCCATTACTGTCAAGAGGTTAAGGAGTTGAAAGAGGAACTCCAAGCTGTCCGGGAGGACAAGATAAGTATGGAAGGTATGTGGGAAGAGGAACACGACGATCGTGTTTTGGCCAAGGACAAGGTCCATGAGTGAAACACGAAGTCTTTTGAGCTCAAGCAGAGCTAAAGACTATGAAACGGAAGGTAGAGAGGATGTCCTATATATATAGGAGTTCTCATGTGGATTTCCAGCAGCAAGTAGCTGGGTATCCGATAGAAGAAGGGCATACTCGACATACTATTAGTCAGGATGTCATTGTCGGTCTGGCCACGAAAGACTTTGAGAATGCCATTAGGCAGATGTAATCTAGTAATAGTTGGAATAGTTTAGATATTTAAATATTATGTATCTAGTAGTGACATAAAACCCTCTTTTGTATATCAAGGGTAGTCTTTTGTAAATCCCAATTTTTGGAAAGCAATTGCGGGATGGTAATGTAATCAGCTTAGGCTGTACGGATGTAAGCAATGTAGTATTATACTACAAGTAATGAATCAATATAAGTCTTTTATTGGAAATATATTGAGTAATGAGTATGAGTTATTGTTTCATCACAAATAATAACTAACCAACAGGAAGAAAGTAATAATGACGTGTTGTTTTCTTAACAGCAAAATGCCGCCAAGAAGAAGACAACAAAATCAAGATTCTAATGTTAATCAATCGGAGGGAGGTCCGGTTAATCCAATGCAAGAGTTTGTTAATCTTTTAACGGCCGCATTTAATATTACTGGGGCTAATGTACCCATAAATCCTGGGGTAGTACGAGCTACTACTTTTAAGGATCTTAAAAGTGTCAGTCCGCCGGAGTTCAAAGGAACTACGGACCCTATAGAAGCCCAAACTTGGGTAAAAGAGATTGAAAAAGCATTTGTTATAGCAAATGTTGATGAAGGTCAGAAGGTTTCCTTTGCAACCTATATGGTGAAAGGGGAGGCCAATTTCTGGTGGGAGGCAAACCAGGCTAGGGCCGGTATAGAAAATCTAACGTGGGTAAGGTTCAAGGTGATTTTCTTCGAGAACTACTTTCCCACAAGTATGCAAGGAAGGATGGAAATGAGGTTTCTTGATTTGAAACAAGGGGATATGACGGTTCCCCAGTATGCTGCCAAGTTAAATGAACTGGCAAGATTTGCTCCACATCAAGTGGACACTGAAGTGAGAAAGGCTAGACGTTTCGAGCAGGGCTTGAAACCCTGGCTCTATAGCCGAATTTCGGTGTTCCAAAGTACTTCCTTTGGAACCGTACTAGAGAAGGCAATAATTGCCGAAGGTAGGAATGAGGCTCTCAGCCAGTACCACAAGGATAAGAAAAATAAGGGGAAAGTTGATGGGGAAATCAAGACCGAAGGAGCCAGTGGTAGTGGCGACGATCAAAAGAGGAAGGGTTTTAACTCTGGGAATTCCGGAGTAAAGCAAGGGGATCCTAAAAGGAAGATGGAGGCCTGTAAAACCTGTGGGAAGACTCATTTAGGAGTCTGTCTCAAGGGAAAGGCAGTATGTTATAATTGTGGGGAGGATGGGCATATTTTGCCTAACTGTCCAAATCCGAAGAAAAACCACGGATGCTTTGTATGTGGATCAACTGACCACATAGCAAAGAATTGCCCAAAGAAAGAGATAGATGGAAATAAGGGCACTAATAGTGGTAAGTTGGCTATTAGTGGTCCAGCTCAGCCGGGTAGACCAATGGCCAACACTTTTAATATAACGGTCCAAGATGTGGTGGCATCAGGGGATGTAGTTGCAGGTATTATCCTAATTAATAACATAAATGTTTACGTGCTATTTGATTCGGGTGCTACTAGTTCGTTTATAGCATGTGATTTTGCTAGACGATTGGAATTACTTTCCGAAAAGTTGCTTATACCTTTGAATATTAAGGTAGCAAACGAAGAAATAATTCATGTTGAAGATATTCATAGGAATTGTTGCGTAGATATACGGGGTTGTAAATTATCGGTGGATTTAATACTCATAAAGTTGGGAGAATTCGATGTAATTCTCGGAATGGATTGGTTGATTAACCATGGAGCAATTATAGATTGCCAAAAGAAATGTGTGAGCATTAGGACGTTGAAACAACCTCCTGTAATATTTTACGGTAATAAATCGCCGGGACACTCGTGTTGTCTTACGATGACACAAACTAGAAAACTTTTAAGGAAGGGATGTGTAGGTTATCTGTGCCATGTTGTTGACACCCAGCGAGTGGGAGCAACCATGGAACAAATACCTATAGTAACGAATTCATGGATGTGTTCCCAAGTGAATTACCTGGTTTACCACCAGATAGGGAGATCGAATTCATAATAGACATTGTGCTAGGAGCGGCACCAGTCTCAAGGGCACCGTACCGTATGGCGCCTGTGGAAATGAAGGAGCTAATGGTTTAGTTACAGGAACTATTGGATAGGAACTACATTCAACCGATTGTTTCCCCATGGGGTGCACCAGTATTGTTTGTCAAGAAGAAAGACAGGTCGTTAAGGATTTGTATCGACTATCGAGAGTTGAACAAGTTAACGATATGCCCAGAATCGATGATCTTTTTGATCAGTTGAAAGGGGAAAAATAATTTTCTAAGATAGATTTGCGGACGGGGTATCACCAATTGAAGGTTAGAAAGGAGGACATACCAAAGACAACATTCAGGACTCATTATGGTCATTACGAGTTTGTGGTAATGTCATTTGGGTTGACGAATGCACCAGCTGCATTTATGGATATGATGAACAGAGTGTTCAAACAATATTTGGACAAGTTCGTTGTTGTGTTTATTGATGATATTCTAGTCTATTCTAAGATGCAAGAAGATCATGTTGCACACTTATGATTAGTGTTGGAAACACTAAGAAAGGAGAAGTTATATGCAAAATTCACTAAGTGTGAATTTTGGCTGGAGAAGGTACAGTTTTTAGGTCATGTCATTGACCAAGAAGGGATTTCAGTGGATCCAACTAAGGTAGAAGCAGTGATGAGCTGGGAATAACCGAAAACGCCGACTGAGGTGCGGAGTTTCCTAGGGTTAGCGGGATACTATCGAAGATTTATCCACGATTTTTCAAAGATAGCTACTCCGTTGACTAACCTGACAAGGAAGACAGTAAAATATGTGTGGACGGATAAATGTGAAGATAGTTTTCAAGAATTGAAGAAAAGATTAAGTGAAGCGCCTGTTTGGTCATTACCCGATGACGCAGGAAATTTTGTACTTTATAGCGATGCTTCGTATAGAGGACTTGGTTGCTTGCTCATGCAAAATGACAAGGTCATTGCGTATGTATCACGACAGTTGAAGGATTATGAGAAAGTTTACCCTACTCATGATCTGGAACTGCCCGCAGTAGTATTTGCCTTAAAGATATGGAGACATTATCTTTATGGGGAGAAATATGAGATATATACAGATCATAAGAGTCTTAAATATATCTTTACACAGAAGGAGTTGAATATGAGACAAAGAAGATGGCTGGAGTTGATAAAGGATTATGATTATGAAATCCTGTATCACCCTAGGAAGGCTAATGTAGTTGCCGACGCCTTAAGTAGGAAGGGTCGGGAAAGGTTATCTATGTTAACAACTCAAGATGAGTTAATAACAGAGATGGCTAGGATGGAAATAGAAGTAAAGATGCCAAGTGATTCAAGGCAGATACTTTTTACAATGGAGATGCAATCTACCATCGTAGAGAGAGTCAAGGAGGTACAACTCAAGACTGATGAGTGTAACCAAATGAAGAAGCGGTTATCCGATAAAGAAGATAGTAAGTATAGTCTTGATAATGAGGGATTATTAAGATTTGAAGGAAGAATTTGGATTCCGAATGAGACAAAATTAAAGGAGAAAGTGTTACGAGAAGCTCATAGTTCAAGGTACTCGATACATCCTGATAGCACTAAGATGTATCAAGACCTTCGACAGAGTTTTTGGTGGCCGAACATAAAGAGAGAACTAGCTGAATACGTGAGTAGATGCTTAACTTGTCAAAAAGTTAAAGCTGATCATCAATGACCAAGTGGCTTGTTACAGTCATTGGAGATTCCAGAATGGAAGTGGGAGCATATCACGATGGACTTCATGGTGGGACTTCCGACAACGACCAAAGGGTACGATTCGATTTGGGTAATAGTAGACTGGTTGACGAAATCGGATCACTTTTTACCAATTAGGGTCAAGTATAACTTAGACGAGTTAGATAAACTTTATGTTAAGGAAATTATTTCCAGACATGGAGTACCAATATCGATTGTGTCAGATCGTGATCCACGATTCAGACATTAGAAGACATGTTGAGGTCTTGCGTCATGGATTTCAAGGGTAGTTGGGATGATCACCTACCACTTGTAGAGTTTGCGTATAACAACAGTTATCATGTAAGCATAGGCATGCCACCTTGTGAAGCTTTGTACAGAAGAAGGTACAGAAAACCATTGTATTGGGATGAAGTTGTAGAACACGCCGGATGCTAGGACCAGAATTGGTGCAGCAGACAGCGGATGTAATAAAGTTAATTTGGATGCGTCTTGTTACAGCTCAGGATAGACAGAAGAAATATGCAGACACACGTAGATTAAATCGAGAATTTGAAGTAGGCTCGTATGTGTTTCTAAAGGTATCTTCCTGGAAAGGAAAGATACATTTTGTAAAGAAAAAAAAGTTAAGTCCAAGGTTTATAGGACCTTTAGAGGTATTAAAAAGGGTGGGAGAGGTAGCTTATATGATAGCATTACCTCCAGACCTAGAAAGAATACATAACGTGTTCCACGTATCTGTATTACGTCCTTATAAACTGGATTATAAGCACGTAATCGAATATGAGCCGATTCAAATCGAGAAGGACTTAACCTATAAAGAATTGCCGATTCAAATCATTGATAGGAAAGAGCAAGTTCTGCGGAACAAAGTAATATCATCAGTAAAGGTATTATGGAAGAACCACGATGCCGAAGAAGCAACGTGGGAATTAGAAGAAAAGATGAAAAAAAAATTTCCTCATCTATTTGATTAAAGTAAGATGAGATTCTGGGGTGAGAATCTTTATAAGGGGGGAAGAATGTAACGACCGAGAAATTCAGATTTTTATTGTAAAATGATTTTATTAAATTAAATAATAATAAAATTATATTATATGTGATATCATGATGGTTGTCATTCTATAACCTAATGATGTTGGAATGTCGTAGTATTTGAAATACGTGAAGGAATTAAAGTGTTTGAATTTTTAAGACGAAAATAAAAGTTTTCCGAGAAATTTTCTGAAAAACACTATTCATAGGTATTTGCTCGGGAATTATTTTTGAAATTCTGTGAACTACGTAATGATAGAATATCAACGTAAGACGGATTATGTTATAATAATTTAATTATGGAAAACGTAATATTTCACTTGCGGACTTAATTTGAGAATATTAAGGAAAACAAAGTATTAGTAAGTAAGTACTAATTGTATGATACTTAGGTACTGTGCAAGGTAATGAAAACGAGTATAATACGAAGTATTATATGAGTTTGTATGAAGGATGGAATATTGTATATAATAAATTTCTATACGAATTAGAATACGAAATAATACATAGACAATATGTATATGTATTAAGCAATGTTAATGGACTTGGAAGATTGGTTAACAATTGGTACAAGCCCAAGTAAATTAAATGGTAAGGCCCAATGTTAATTAATAAGCAAGTGAGTGTTTTTTAATGCAAAGCCTAAAGGTTAAGTTAAGTTAAGCCCAAGCTAGAATCCAATGGGTTGATTAAACCATGGGGCAAACTATATTAATATTGTTACTCTTGGTAACCAAGTTATATGAGTGGTGACCAAGTGTTAGAAGTAATGACCAAGATAATGTGGTGACCAAGTAATGTAATGACCAAGTAAAAGAAGTAATGGCCAAGCAAAGGATAGGATTTGTGCTAGCCAATTAATGAATAGTAAGGAGGTGACTTAAGGAGATGGGATTGGTTTATTGACTAAACTACCCTAACCTTGTGAGTTCTATAAATAGAGAAGGCTTGCTAGCCATTTAACACTTGTTCAAACAATCCAAACTATTACAAAGTGCTTAAGTGTTAGGGAGATTAAGCTACAAATAAGTGACTTCAATAAGCAAGAAGAAGAAGAAGAAGACTACTTTGCAAATACTTCAAGAGTAAAACTTCTTCTCCAAATTATCTTCTATCTCTATCATGATAGGTTGATAAGAAAATTTGGATTAAGGAACATGAATGTTAAGAAGTAAGAAGAATGCGTAAGCAATGAACTTCAGCCACATCAGTTGGTAATAAGTCATTTAAACTAACATAAGTTATGAACTTATGAAGAAGTAATATGAACTTGTTATAAGTTTATTTTAAGAAGTAATATGAAAGTAAAGAATTTGTATGAATATGTATTATATATACATTAATGATATTATATGTTAAGAACATAGAAGTATGATGATTAGAAGACTTTAACTTTCATAAGTTATGAACAAAGAAGCTAAAAGTAGTTTATAATTTATTAAGTTATAAGCTTATGAAGGAATAAGTCAAAAAATCCAACAATGAATATAAGTTGTTGTATTAAGTATGTTGAGATGTTCATAAAATAAATTGAATGCATTTAAAGTAATGAACAAATCATAAGTAATGAAGATTTGTCGGAAATGGCACGATTGGACGATAATCGTCGAATTCGTGAAATTCTCGGGTTAGAAGTTAAATTTTGTGTTTGAACTTGGAAACGTTGGTTTTCGATGGAGACAAGTCATATTTGGCATTCTAGAGTTACGGACTCGAAAATGACCAAATTTCAACTTATAACGAAGAAACGAGCGTTGAACGTTCACGAACGTTTATCGTTTACGTTAAAAATGAACCAATAGGTGAATTTTTAGCAAATGAAGTCAAATAGATAAAATTCTTTCATGAACGCGTAGAGTATGTAATTTGTGAACCGTAGGCTTTTGAACGAGCCAATTCGGACTTATAACGAAGAAATTATGCGTCCAGGAAGTTCACAAAATTTAAAGTTAGTAAAAATTTTCTGGTGCACA
This sequence comes from Panax quinquefolius, assembly GCA_020205615.1. Lineage (NCBI taxonomy): Eukaryota > Viridiplantae > Streptophyta > Magnoliopsida > Apiales > Araliaceae > Panax > Panax quinquefolius. The sequence continues at coordinate 21,220,818 of CM035168.1, read as the reverse complement.
GAGTTGGCGCCGCGGCACCAATCCTAGGCCATTTGAGTGGTGACGCAGCGCCATAACAGTGTCTGAGCACACTAGAAACTTGCGCCGCAGTGCGAACCCTAGTACAATTGGTGGCGCCACAGCGCCATGCACAGTACAAGACTTATTGCAGAGTGGAAAGGCAAGTACGCCCATCGAAAGTAAGGACTCAAATGCAGCAAAGCCAAATTCGTGACAATGCCATTGTTAATTCGTGCCACAGCGTGAGATGTAAGTATAAAGTCGGCACCGCAACGCCAGCCTCAGAACAAGGATAGTGATGAATGTTTTTAATTACAAAGAAAAGAAAGTTAATTGATTTAATAGTAAACACAACCTAAGGGACGTAAAGTAACATTGTTTAAACTTTGTTAAACCTTAAGGATGTTGTATTAAGGATGAGATAACCTAGTCAAATATAAATTCAAGGATAATGATAAGCCGGAACAGATATTAACTGAATCTAATACACAATTAGATTGAGATGAAGGGTAAGATATAGTCATATACATACTTGATTATATATGACCTAACGTGAGGCATTATGTGATCATGTATTGTAGATACTTGAAAGACTTGAACATAAAGTAGTTACACCATAGCAGACGCTGAAGGCAAGTATTCTAACTCTTGTCTCAGTTCAATCTGAACAAGTTTTTAAAGTTCATGTATCCTTACACATGAATTGATGTACAATGAAGTTAAAGCCAATTCTTTTGGCTAGACTTGATATATTGAGTGGATTATTGATAATCTATTCATCTGTATCAAATGTTGTTATCTTTTGTCAACTACTTGTTATGGTTTTCAAAAGAAGACTGAAATGTTAAATAAATGTTTTGTTCCAGAAAGCATATGTGCACGTGAGGTTGCCACAATTAAACATGCATACGTTTAATGAATGTAGTGTTGATCAACATAGAGTACAATAGGCTGATCACCTAGAAGTGCTCGTAAATAATACCGGGCTTACAGACTTAGTTCCGGGTTGTCCTTTTTGAAGAAATAATGAAATACTCAAGGTCTTGGACCGGAGTTAATGTTTTACTGAATATTGTTATTATTGTAAGACATTTGGAAAGAAATATGAAGTGCTATTTTGATTTATCAATAGTACTTCATAACTATTATTCAGTTATTGAAGATATACAATTCCTATGTGTCAAGCATGTTATTTATTGAAATTGTCATACTTGCTGAGATAGTTATGCTCACTCTTGCTTGAACCATATGAATGCAGCTAAGACTGAACGTCCCGAAGGATCGAATAAGGATAAAGGAAAAGCTAAGGCAGATCGTTAAGTTGTCTATATAATAGAATAGGTTTAATGTTATAATGTAATTGATATTATGACAAAGAACCTTTGTAATGGGTTTAGAACTTGGGAGAATGTAAATATTATTTTGATTATATATAAGAGATATTCGTTATTTTGAGGCTTTTTCAATTAAATGGTTGTATGAATGTTAGTACAATATAGCACCATCTGTCGGGTTAAAAGATACCCGGATTTGGGGGTGTTACAAGTAATACCTCATTTACCTAGAGATGACGAACCCAGGGATATTCATGTTGTGCGAGAACAGTTGATCCCAGAGGATGAGCCTGTGACCGATCCCGAGGAGGATAGTTCTGAGGAGATAGAGGAGGATGCTGAGGAAAAGGATCCTATGGAGTTTCCACCAAACTCTATATCAGCTAAGATGTATGATGCTCTGTACGACCGCAACATAGAATTATGGGACGAGGTTGAGGAGCTGAAGGTGATGGTTGAGATGCATCATGCCTCGATGGAGCAGAAGGATGCGGAGATTCAGGAACTCGACTCATGCCTTGGAAACATGGAGTGGGACTTAGTTCATACCAAGGCTCAGCATAAAGACCTGTTGGGATTAAATGAAAAGATGAAGACTGACATTGAGAAATTGAAAGATGACTTCAAAAGAGGAATCAACTAAGCTTTCAAGAGTAGAGGATGCTTGGGTGAAGGAGACTAAACGTTCAGACCGTGCAGAGGCTAAGGTCCAAGTGAAGAAGGCCAAGATGAAAGAGATGGATTACGCTTTTAATTCTGCGATTGATAGGGCCCAGGATCGAGTCTTTTATTACCCTCCTCAGTTTGAAGACACACCGTGGTTCATGATGGATCGTAGAACAACGTATCGTATCATGTAGGAAGAGCATCGAGAAGCCTTACAACGTCTTAATATGCCTAGATAGAATAAGAATGATAATAATATGTGGTTAATTATGTGAATAAAGAAATTGTGAATCCCTTATTTTGAGATAAATGAAGGGATATCATGAGTATGTAATCCTGAAAATTGTCTAGTTTAGGAAAGTGGATGTTATAGCGGTTATGATATCTTTATCATGTTTTAAAACGTTATGAATAAATAAAATATCAGAGTTTATTTGAAATGTTATGTGTTATAACTTTAATCTTGGAATGTTTAAGTTAAACTTTAAATACACAAGAAGTTGAGCAAGGAACTAATAAGCATATATTTTAATAGAAAATGCCTCCTAGAAGAAGACAACCACGTCAGCAAGCACCTCTTGAGGGGTCTACGCATAATAATAACAACGAGGCCAACGCTAATCCGGTTCAGCAGTTGGTAACTCTGTTGGCGGGTGCACTTATGAATCAACCACAAGCTCAAGTCACGACCTTCAAGGAATTTAAAACGGTTGGACCGCCAGAGTTTCAATGGTCTATGAATCCAGTGGAAGCCCAGACCTGGATCATGGAAATGGAGAAGGTGTTTGACATTGCTAGAGCTAACGAAGATCAGAAGACTGCGTTCGCAATGTTCATGCTGAAGTCTGAAGCTAGCTACCGGTGGCAAGCAAATAAGGTTCATGGGGGACAAGGAGTGATAGCACGGGATAGATTTAAGGAGATGATTTTTGAAATGTACTTTCCAGCGAGTTCTCAGAATCAATTGGAAGTGCAATTTCTAGAATTGAAGCAAGGAACAATGACGGTGCCAGAATATGCTGCAAAGTTTAACAAATTGGCAAGGTTTGCCACTTATCAAGTCAATATTGACGAGCGTAAAGTGATAAGGTTCTAACAAGGATTGAAACCCTAGCTGTATAGCAAGGTTTTAATGTTTTAGCTGAATACATTTGCGGCTGTACTAGAAAAGGAAATTATCACAGTAGGTGGAAGTGATGCCTTGAACAAGTACACTCAAGAACAAAAGAAGAGGGAAAATTAGAATGAAAATAAGGCCGGTGGAAGTAATGTTGGAAGTAATAGTCAAAAGAGAAAGTGAAGCGAGAATTCGACTACGGGAGGACAGCAGGGAAATCAGCAGAAGAAAAAGTTTGAAGCTTGCGCGACGTGCGGGAAGAACCATACTGGGGTATGTTTAAAGGGAAAGAGGGTGTGTTTCAACTATGTTCAGGAGGGACACATTGCACCGAACTATTTTAGTCCGAAGAAAGGAGCATGCTTTACCTGAGGTTCGAAAGATCACATGGCTCGTGATTGCACTAAGAATCCAGCAGGAAGTGCAAGTGGTGGAAAAGGAAACAACAATGGTGGTGGTGCATTGACTATCACTAGACTAGCACAATTAAGCGGACCTACTGCGAGGACTTTAATTATGACCATGCAGGATGTTGTACAGTCGAAGGATGTGGTGTCAGGTATCATTCTGATTAATGGTATTAATTCTTATGTATTATTTGATTCTGGTGCTACTTGTTCATTTATATCCGACGAATTTGCTCAAAACTTAGATTTGCCTCACGAAGAATTAGAATTTTCCTTAAGTATAGAGATTGCGAAAAGAGAAGTGATTCCTGTCAGATTCATATATAGGAATTGTATAGTGGTTATAAAGGGTCAAGAGATGATGGTAGATTTGATACCAATTAGACTTGGTGAGTTTGATGTTATACTAGGAATGGATTGGTTATTCAATTACGGAGCAATAATTGATTGCCAAAGGAAGTGTGTTAATCTTATGACTCCGTCGAAGGTTGTGTTCTTTGGAAGCAAATCACCTCGATAAGCAAGTTGTCTGACGGTGATGCAAGCCAAGAAGTTGTTGAGACAAGGATGTGTAGGATACTTAGCCTACATAGTCGATACAAAGAAGAAGAGTGCGAAGTTAGAAGGGATACCGATCATAAAAGATTTTGCAGACATATTTCCAGAGAATTTATCGGGTCTTCCGCCGGATTGACAAATTGAATTCGTGATTGACTTACTACCAGGAATGACCCCGATATCTAAAGCACCGTACAGAATGGCCCCGATAGAAATGAATGAGTTGATGGTGCAATTGCATGAATTGCTTGACAAGAAATATATTCAGCCGAGTGTTTCACCATGGGGAGCACCGATATTGTTTGTTAAGAAGAAAGATGGGTCGATACGGCTCTGCATTGATTATCGAGAATTGAATAAGGTTACGATCAAAATAAGTATCCATTACCTAGAATCGATGACATATTCGATCAATTGAAGGGAGCGAGGTATTTCTCGAAGATAGACTTGAGAAGTGGTTATCATCAGTTGAAGGTGAGGCAGGAGGATGTACCAAAAACTGCGTTCAGAACTCGGTATGGTCATCACGAGTTTCTTGTTATGTCTTTTGGTTTAACCAACGCACCTGCAGCGTTCATGGACTTGATGAACAAGGTGTTTAAACCATTCTTAGACAAATTTGTGGTGGTGTTTATTAATGATATATTGGTATATTCCAAAACTAAGGAGGAATATGTGGAACAATTGAGAGTGACTTTGGAGACGTTGAGAAAAGAGAAGTTGTACGCTAAGTTCTCAAAATGTGAATTTTGGTTGGAACGTGTACAGTTTCTCGGACACATTATTGATAAGGACAGAATTTCGGTAGATCCATCAAAGGTTGAAGCTATAATAAACTGGTATCAGACGAAGACACCGTCAGAAGTGAGGAGTTTCTTAAGATTGGCAGGTTATTACAGGCATTTTATTCAAGACTTTTCCAAGATCGCGACTCCATTGACGAATTTAACTAGGAAGGCGGATAAGTTTGTTTGGACAGAAAAGTGTGAGGAATGTTTTCAAGAATTAAAAAAGAGGTTAAGTTCAGCACCTGTGTTGTCGTTACCTGATGATACAGGGAATTATGTGGTGTATAGTGACGCTTCGCATAAAGGACTAGGTTGTGTGCTTATGCAAAACGGTCGAGTTATTACGTATGCATCACATCAGTTAAAAGATTACGAGAAAGGGTATTCGACTCATAACTTACAGTTGGCGGCAGTGGTGTTTACCTTGAAAATTTGGAGACATTATCTTTATGGAGAGAGGTGTGAGATATATACTAACCATAAAAGTCTGAAGTATATCTTTACACAAAAAGATTTGAATATGAGACAAGGAAGATGGTTGGAGCTGATCAAAGACTATGACTGCGAGATCTTCTATCATCCCGGGAAGGCGAATGTTGTTGTTGATGCCTTAAGTAGAAAGGGACGGGAGAAGTTAATGTCGTTGACTGTTAAGGAGAAGCTAGTGTCAGAAATGGCTAAGATGGAGTTAGAAATTAAATATCCGACAGAATCCAATGAAAAATTATTCTAGATGGGAAACAGTTCAACATTGGTGGATAAGGTAAAAAATGCACAACATCATGATGAAGACTGCGATAAGATAAAACAGAGAATATCTGAAGGTGAGGAAAACAAATTCAAAATCGATTCGGAAGGGTTACTTCGATTTGAGGGAAGAATTTGGGTTTCGCCAATACCAGAAGTTAAAGAAGAAATTCTGAGTGAAGCTCACAACTCAAGATATTCGATTCACCCTGGGAGTACAAAGATGTACCAAGATCTTAGACATCATTTTTGGTGGCCGAACATGAAGAGGGATGTGGCTGAATGTGTGGCAAAATGTTTAACGTGTCAGAAAGTCAAAGCTGGACATCAAAGGCCAAGCTGATTGTTACAAACGTTGGAGATACTAGAATGGAAATGGGAGCATATCATAATGGATTTTGTGGTAGGTCTTCCAATAACCCAACAAGGTTATGATGTCATTTGGGTGATTGCCGATCGATTGAGGAAGTCGGTACACTTTTTTCCAGTTAAGATTATGTTTTCCCTAGATCGATTAGCAAAATTGTACGTGAAGGAAATTGTGTCAAGACACGACGTACCTATGTCCATTGTATCTGACAAAGATCCACGTTTCACATCTAATTTTTGGAAACGATTACAAGAATGTTTGGGAACACAGCTGAGAATGAGCACAACGTACCATCCTCAAACCGACGGACAAAGTGAGAGAACCATCCAAACACTAGAAGATATGCTCAGAGCATGTATCATGGATTTTAAGGGAAATTGGGATGAACATTTGTCGTTGGTAGAATTTTCCTATAATAATAGTTATCACGCAAATATTTGCATGCCGCCTTACGAAGCGTTATAATGCAGAAAATGCAGAACTCCGTTATGTTGGGATGAGGTAGGTGAACGTCAGCTATTGGGTCCAGAATTGGTACAATAGACTGTCGAGATCATCAAGGTTATTCAAGCGAGATTAATAGCCACACAAGATAGATAGAAGAAATATGTTGATCAACATCGACAAAATAGAGAAGTTGACGTCGGTAGTTATGTTTTCTTGAAAGTGTCGCCTTGGAAGGGGAAAATCGGTTTGGTAAGAAGGGGAAATTGAGCCCTAGATTTATAGGACCTTTCGAAGTGCTTCGACGAGTTGGTGAAGTGGCGTAGGAGATAGCTTTACCTCCAGAGTTGGAGCATATTCATAATATTTTCCATGTCTCGGTATTGAGGCCATATAAGCCTGACTTTAAACATGTTATAGAATATGAGCCCTTACAGTTTGAGAAAGATTTATCATATGAAGAAGTCCCTCTTCAAATTGTTGACAAAAAAGAGCAAGTACTGAGGAATAAAGTGATACCTTCTGTTAAGGTAATCTAGAGGAACCACAATGCTTAAGAAGCTATGTGGGAACATGAAAGCGTTATGATGAAGAATTATCCTTAGTTATTTGCTTGATCTTGTATGGCGATTTTGAGGACACAATCTTGTTAAGGTGGGAAGAATGTAATGAATAAATTTTTGAGATGTGATTCTGGAGACAGAATCCTTTTAAGGAGGGAAGGATATAACGATTGAGAAATTGTAATTTAATTTAAATATTTATTGAATTAAATAAATAATTTAAATAATTATTTATTGAGGAAAATAAATAATTGGTTAATTGTGGTGAATTAATTTAGTAACTAAATTGATTAGTGTGAGTTAAATTAAGTAATGATAATTTTAACTAATGGATTTAATTTAAGGAAATAATTAAATTAAATCAATTGCTTAATATTTAAGAAGATAATTAAATTAAGTGAATTGTTTAATATTAAATGAATAAATTAAATAAAGTGGTGTTTCTAGTTTATTAATTAAAATTAGATATATATAATTATTTATTTATTATAAGTATAATTATAAGAAGATTATAATTATTATAATTATAAATTATAAGCTATTTAATGGGTTGCATGTGTGGCAAGTGAAACAATATAATAAAAATATTGTAATAATAATCTACTATGGAAATTCTGTGTAACCAAACAAAGCCTTGTGGCTTTTGGTTAATATAACTGCAAAATACGCTTGGCTTAATAAACTGATAATCACAATTATCAGTGTTTAAGCGCTGTGGGTTATTTCACGTATTTTTTTTTCTAAGGCTTACTAGATAACAGAGGAAGAGGGAATTGTAGAGTATTGAGAATGAAAAATTGAGAGAGTAATCTCTGTGAGTTTGCCAAGAGAAGAAGAGATTCACCATCTTGTGTTAGTCTATAATCAAGAGGATTAAGGTATAATTCATTCCTAAATTTCCAAGTTTTAATTTTTATCTAAGTTATCTGTAAATTAATTTTGTGGGTTTGTTGTTCAAACGTTGTGTATATGGTGTGGATTATGTTGTAGAATCTGTTAATTATCATATATGACTGTTGTTTAAAGTATCAAATTCGTGTAAATTGGGTGTATGGAGAAAAGGAAAAATCACACTATTCAAGTTCATATAATATGGCTTAAAATGTACAAAATTTCATGCTTAATGTGTGCTAGAATCTGCAATTTAATGTTAGAATATGTTAGTATGTTAAAAAACGAAAGCGGCGTAGTTTGAATCGTGTAAATTGGTTAAGAAACGAATCCGTGGTGATCGATTTCACTAAAGGTGTTAAAAATTGAGTTTTTGTATGAAAACATGAAATTTAAAGAATTAAATTAGGTTAATTTGATGTTTGATTGTTCTAAGTCGATGAATATATGAGGAAGCATGTTTGTGTTAGTTTTATATAAATTGGATGTGCTAATTTCACTGATTTGATGGTGAAATTCGTGTTAGTTGGGCTAAAAATGGAGCGTTGTTCTTTGCATTTTACAGTTCTGTCTGTGCACCAGTCAATAAGAATTTACGCTAGTGTTAAGGCCAAAAATGGCGCAATTTTTTACCTTTGGCGTAAATTGCTACTTTGGTCCCGAGTGCCTAAGTATGGGAAAGTTGCACCATACCACAGTGCTCGAGACAAAGTGAAATACGCTTGTTTGTAGGATATGAGTAATGGACTTATGTGGGTTTAGCATGCATGCTAATGATATTGAGACATAATGTAAACTATAATAACAGATTGAAATGTGTTTTAATTCAAAGTGTGAAGATTTTAAGTAATTATTTAAATAAGTTATAAAATGAAACTTAATGTGATGTTTTTAAAAGTTAAAGATAAATGATAAGGTTTATGTTAGTTTATAGTGTGATTTCAGAACCGTTAAGGTGTTAACCAACATTGGTGGGTGCTAGGTTAGGGTTATGACCTAAATGATGGTTTAAACCCTAAAGCTAATATTCATATAACTAATTGTTGCTGCGAATTCAATGTTATATGTAGGGCAATTGGAGATTATTTTACATTTGTGTAGCTTACATACAAGGCAAGTTTCTAAACCTTAACTCTTTACATTGAGCAAGCTTTCTAACTTCATTCTTTTCATGTTTAATGGAAGTTCCCATTCCTAGATTATTATTGTACAAGTTCCTAACATTCCTTGTAAAGTTGAGCAAGCCTAATTTATCTTGAGTATGTTTGTACAAGCTCTTGTAACCTAATTCGTTACATCGAGCGAGTTTAACTTTCCTAATTATTATACAAAGTATATATTGTTCTAATACGTCGATTCAAATGAGATTATTCTAACTCTTTTGGTTATAGCACTTTGCATGTTTATCATGTTTATTCAATTATATATTGTTGATATCCGATCTTTGATTTTGATAGCCTTGTTCAGTTATAAATTCTTATATTAAGACCTTCAAGTAGTAAGCAAACCTTTATTGATGGAAATTGAAAAGTGTTCTAAAATTCTAGAAACACTGATAAGCTAGTTCCAAACTAAACTATTTTTAGTGCGGAAATTTTAAATTCAAATTGAGACGAACAACCCTAATATAAGGGATTTTGTACGTGTAACGTTTAGATGTTTGTGCACAATACATGGTACAAAGGGCTGATCCCCCTAAGTACGTTAAGAAGAGTCTGTACAATCTAAATGACTGTTAAGGTTGAGGTGATAAAACCTAAATACCGGAGACATAGTTCGTGGTCTTAAGACCCTCAGATATTAAAACTCGAACTTGTTTTCTATTTTTGATTGGTAGAACAAGTTCATTGTTGTTCAGCAATCGTTGTTCATTCTCGTGTTATTATCATTACTAGCTTCTATATCAGTGAGCATCTGTTTGCTCACTCTTGTAATTAACACTGCAGCTAAAGTGGAGAAAGTTGATGAGCCATTCACTAGCAAAGGAAAGGGCAAACTGTCCAAGTGCTGAAGATTTATTGAAATTAATTTAAATGTTTTATGTTATGAGACTTGTTTTATTTTAAGATGTATTCTGCAAACTGATGTAATAAATTTAAGGTTAGATTACCTGGGATTATTTAGAGATGATGATGTAACCCTTTAATGGGAAAGATTATTGTTTAAGTTATTTAAATTATATCTTTATCCTTTGATTATGGGTAGTTAGATGTAATGTTTTGGATAGTGAACACCAAATCTTGTGGGAATGGAGTACCTAGATTTGGGGGTGTCACAGATACATGGTGTCATTTTCTAGCTCAATTTTCTATATGTTCTAGTCATCAAATGGTTAGGTTTTTGGTCCAAACATGTAGTAATCATGACAAGGAACATTTATACACCATGATCTCAGTCCAACTAAAACATAAACACAAGATGAAATCCGGTCAAAGTCTTTCAGACAAATTGTTCTTACAGTTTCTGGAAATTCCAAAAACTCGACTTCGTGATCAAGTTGCCAAGTTTGACCACCAACTACTTCGACTCTGTTTACGATATAAGGGATATTAAGGCATGGATTTATAGTCCATACAAAAAACTACAAACTGGTTAAAACAACATCAACATAACTCATAACACAAGACAGATCTAGACGTTACAAAAGCTTGTCAGACCCGATTTTATGATTTTTGGGTTACCCAGAAATCGACTGGTCATGCCCGGTCAACGGGTTTTGACTGATTATAACTTACAATCTAGACATCCAATGACTATTATTTAACTTGTAAAACAAAGACCACATATCACACTATGGATCTAACACATAAAATAACAAAAATCAACAGTAGCAAAAAAGTTATGGACTCAGACATTAGCTTGTCAGGCCACTCTAGGGTTCAAGAATAGTTTTTCAAAAACTCTATTTTAATGTCTTTTGATGCTATAAATCTATGATATATCATCATAGATCATCTTAAAACATCTTCTAACACTGATTTAAACACATAAACACAAGCATGAACTTAACATACATGATCTAGGTTGAGTTTAGGGTTTTACCTTTATAGTCCAATCCTTGATCCTTGATCTCTTATAACGATCTTAATGTTTCTAGGGTTTATTTAGTGACTGAAATACTCAAGGAATTCGAAGGTTTGAGAGAGAGAAAGAGTTGTTGAGAGTTAGTACATAAATGGGCAACTTTAGTAACTTTTCTCTCTCAATATCTTTTATAATTACTTAGATGCAATGTATATAAATGAAGTTGATGCTGATTTGCTGAAGATATAAGCCACAAAGTCAATTTAGTAGGTGAACAACTAAAATTGTTGTCTAATTTTAGAAGTTACCAATTAAATAATGTGAAAAGGGCACCATGGTCATTGCATCATCATTTTAATGGCAATCTAGACAATTATCCAACCCTTAGGGTTTAACCCTAAGGTTCTAATCCTTAGGTTTTCCAACTTTAGTTTCCAAAAATTTCTAATTAGGGTTTTTAAAATAGAAATTTAAGATTTCAAATTTATAATTAGGGTTTTCAAATTATATTAGAGTTTTCTAATCATATTAAAGTTTAATAATCACATTAGGCTTGCTAATTAGGATTAGGGTTTCCTAATTAGGGTTTAGGATTCCTGAATATGAAATTAGGGTTTTCCAACATTAATTTAGGGTTCTTACCTGTACGTTAGGGTTTCTAAACCTGAGATTAGGGTTTTTAATCCCTTATTAGGGTTTACTAATTTTAAACCTTATCCTTCTTATTAATTTAATTATTTTAATTATATTTTCTATCGAATCTCCAACTGTAACTAGGGTTAGGGTTTAAAATTCTCAGTTATGCACAACTCTACTCTTATTTCTCAGTCAATACATAGATTGACTAATTCTCAAAACTTGTATCACAGATACAGATCATAATATTAACAGTCAATATTAATATTAAATAAAAAAATTAAGATTATTAGAAATCTCGGGTTATCACATTCACCCCTCCTTAAAAGGATTTCGTCCCCGAAATCACCGCTTTCTTATTCTCTACAATCTTTTAAAGTTATATCATCAACATTTTATTAACACAATATTCATTTATGTTTCATATTCTAACCTGTGACTTGAATCTATAAAAGAAAACACTTCACAACGATATTTATCCAATATTACTCACGTAATTTAAGTATTAAGCAAAATCGTTACCTGTTGCCACCTTTTGGATAACCCCTGCATCTTGCGCCGTCATATTGAATGTACGGGCCGTTGATCTTCCTGGATATGTAGGTCCTCGAATCATCAAGGTTCCGCTACCGGGTCCCTTGTTGACACTTTCCTTCTCCACATTTCTCTTAGGACAGTTTCTAACCAGATGATCAGTTGATCCACACGTAAAACAACCTTGTATTTTCTTCGGATTGGGGCAATTGGGCGATATGGGCCCCGATTGCCCGCAGTTGCAACATACTCCTTTCTTCTTCAGACAAACTCCCAAATGGTTCTTTCCATAAGTCGCACATGGTTCCTTCCCTTTCCTATTCTCTTCTATCTTATTACCCGACTAGGTATTCTCGCTCCACTTTCTCTTGTTCGGATTACTACCACCACTGCTTCCTCCATCATTGGTCTTCTTCTTCTTCTCTTCATGAAATCGAGATGCAGTTTCGCTCCCTCCTTTAGCAATCAACGATTTTTCCAATAAAGCCGCAAACGTATTTATCTGTAATACGACTACTTTGTTGTATATCCCCGGCTTCAGCCCATTCTTAAATCTTCTCGTTTTTCTCGCCTCTGTGTCAACTTGATGAGGTTTAAACCTCGTTAATTCGTTGAATTTAGTAGCATATTCAGACACTGACATGTTCTCCTACTTCAGTTCTAGAAGTTTGACTTTCATTCGAGCTTGCACACTTGACGAAAAGTAGTTCTCAAAGAACAACTCCTTGAATCTTTTCCAAGTCACCACCGATGTACCAGCTCTCGCTTGATTAGTCTCCCACTAGTAATTGGCTTCTCCCTTCATCAAGTACGTTGGAAAAGATGTCTTTTGCTCTTCTACCATCCTCGCAATAATGAATGCTTTCTCCATTTCTTTTACCCAAGTTTGGGCTACAATCGGATTCGTGGTTCCCTTGAATTATGGATGTCCCACCATTTTAAAGTCTTTGAATTTAGCCAATCTATCAGCTGGCTGATTTCTCACTCTTCCTACTGAGCTCTATTTCCCATAGCTTGGGCCAACATATCTACGAAATTTTGCATTAGGTCAGCTTGACCTCCTTCATTATTCATCGACTGCTCTTCTCTTTGATTTCGATTATGTCGTCTAGGCGGCATGATCTGATTTAAATAAAAAATCTTATACTAATTCTCTTTCTCAACACAAATTCTTAACACAATAAGAATTCAACACATAGTTCTCATATAATCGCATATTTATCCAAATAGCACATAGTACATTTAGTACTTAACACATATTACTATCCCTTTTTAAATAAATTTTAGGATTAACAACACACAACTATACACAAAAAGTTATAATTTTCTTTTCACATATAACTATTCCCAGTTCGTCAAACTTACCACACTTATGAGTTCAGGAACTTGCCACAATTATATGAGTGTATGAACTTATCTTAGTAAGAACATTGGTGTCCATTTGCTGAGGGGTTCAGAAACATTTCACATAATTATGAGTCATAAACTTACCATAAGTATGAGTTTAAAGAACTCGCAAATTAATCTTAATCTTATATTCATATAGAAAATAAAGATTTCATTCATACAAACATATATATATATATATATATATATATATTACATATGCTTACACATCATTCTCGATATTACAACCCTTAATATCATAATCTTCTACCAAAAGTTACTATCACATATATCTAAGTTGTATACCGTCAACTCTCTTCACCAGTCTTCTTCTTGTTGGGACACTTGTTGAATTCGTGACCCGTTCTGCCATATGAAAAACACTTTCCCATATTTGGCTTAGGACAATGTAGGGAAATATATCCTTCTTGCTTACAATTGAAACACACATTCTTCCACATCATGCATTGTCCCTCGTGAGTCTTTCCACACTTGCTACATGCTTGCTTCTTCTTCGGGTTTGAATTTTTAGAATTATTGGTGTCGTTGTCCCTCTTTCTCTTATTCTTGCCCTTTTCGATTGTTCTTTCAGACAATCCACCACCTTCATCCTTCATCCTTTCCACTTGCGCCTTCAACTCGTTCCGTTCTTCAGTCATTTCGCTTAACACTCGCTTCGTCTTCCATAACTCCTCCGAGAGAAATACTTTACTCCAGAGTTCTTGAACTTCTACATGTTCATGATCTTTCTCTCCAACTTTGTTCTTATTCCATTTCTCCACCTTAGCTTCTTCAGACTCCGCCTCCTCATCACCACTTAGATACATCTCGGGATAATCATCATGATCACTCCCTAGATTCACCATGAGTTCATCTTTTCCCACTTCTTCAACTGACTCGCTTTGCACTGGCACCTCGGCTACTGACACTGGTGCAACAGCCGCTGGAATCTTCGTACTCATCTCATCTTCTCCCGACATCCTACAATCAGTTTAAACAACTTGATTAGTGCTTTACCAGTAAAAAAAATTCACACTACGTGTCCACATATCTCACTATTGATGCACTTCAGCAATCCCTCACTTAGTACTTTAAATGAGTATTCGCTATCTCGCTTATGGTTATAATCCTAGGGTTTTTGTGAGACCCCATATTTTATGAATAAAGATTTAAATTTCTTGAAATATTTTTTAATATTATGGTGTGAATATAATATAATGTTATAGCTGTGGGTAATATTTACAAATTTTGCAAAGTAAGAAAGTTGTTATAAAATATTCGTTTGGTTGGGGAATATTCTTTTTGTAGGGAATATCCGTACGATGCTACAATCATTGGTGAACCCACAACAGAAGTATAGTCGTAGTAAGAAAACGACAGAATTATCTTTTTATAAAAATACGGCAAAAGTGTTACCGTTAAAACTGTTGAACCACCCGGTAGTAAAAGTATAGTAATACACGTGGTTGCATAGTAGTACACGGTATTGATTAATGATGCTTACGTGAAAAGTCGCTCAGTTATACTCAATTATTGCTACAATAATTACTGCATCATATCTCCCATATTATTGATTCGATTATTGTCACAGTATCATCTGCATAATATGTTATATTATTAAATCAATAATTGAGACGACAAAGTTATTCATATTATTAAATTACAATATTTACAATGTCTAGAAGTTCTGTCAAGGAGAGGTTTGGTCACCTAATTGCGCGCCAATAAGGAGAAATCCTTATCGGAAAGCCCCCACTTTCCTGGGAACGACCTGGTTGTTAAATATTGTGAGTTATAATATTAATGATGAATAAGTTTGTGTTGATTAAAGATGAATTTGATAGTTCCACTGTGTTGAAATTATTTGTGTTAGTGGAAATTGACATTTATTTCGATAATAATTGATGTCTGGAGGTTATATTGTTCAAACGAGTATTCGGGGCACTTTTCATGTCGGAGTACTATTCACGAGTTACTATTCATGAATTACTATTCACGAGTTATTATTCACAAGTTACTATTCATGAGTTACTATTTATGAGTTACTATTCACAAGTTACTATTCATGGGGTTCTATTCACCCAAAAAATATATTTCTTTTCGGTCCAAATCATTTTTGGGTACAATATTCTTCCACAAGGAGATGTGCTAATTTTTCAGACCATTGGTTGAAATTATTATAGTAAATCAATATGGATCGTTGATTTAAAGTTTTAATAGTAACTTGTCCCTTCAGTTTTTCAAGAGTTATTTGTCCCTTCAGTTTTCCAAGAGTTATTTGTCCCTTCAGTTTTTCAAGAGTTATTTGCCTCTTCGGTGTTTCAATAGTTAATTGCCCCTTCGCAAATAGTAGTTGTATCTTCAATATTACCAAGAGTCATTTTGACCCTTCATTAAGACCAAAAGACACTTTTAGTTCTTCTATAAATAAAAGCTCATTCCTTCATTATTTCTTACGAATTCACTGAAACTCTAGAGAGAGAAACTATAGAGAGAAAGAAGAAAAGTATTCTGTTACTTCACTTTTCCAATATCCAGTTTCTTCTAAGGTAAGGGATATTATTTGTTGTACTCGTAAGGGGTATTATTATTTCGTATTCATGAATAGAATTATTTTCTTTCAATACTCGTAAGAGTTGTTATTCCATTCTTTATTATTATGTTGGAATAACCTATCTATGCGAAGTACAGCATATATGGTGAAATTCTTCTATTATTCCATTCCTTATTATTATGTTGGAATAACCTGTTTATGCGAAGTACCGCATACATGGTGAAATTCTTTTGTTACTTCATTCTTTATTATTCAGCCGAATATATCACAGCATGCGTTCTGTGGGATCAGTTCCATTATTTATTATTACATTTGGAATATCACGCCGGCAAGTGATTACGCTGACGATTCCGTTCTTTATTATTCTCATCGAATATCACATGCAATGCTTACGCATGACCTGGTTCCATTATTTATTATTCATTGGAATAACTCGTCTGCATGTGATCTATCGCATGCATGGTGAAATTACATTGTTATTCCATTCTTTATTATTCTATCGGAATATCACATACATGCATTTACGTATTTGACACGGTTCCATTATTTATTATTATATTGGGAATAACCTGTCTATGCAAAGTACTGCATATATGGTGAAATTCTTCAGTTATTCCATTCTTTATTATTCTGTTTGAATAACCTGTCTATGTGGATTACCACATGCATGGTGAATGATCCTTTGTATTCATTCCTTATTAAATTGTGGAAATGATCTATTTACGTGGATTATGATGAAAGTCATAATATAAGCATTGGACTAATGAAAATCATGGGTATATGTAGTATTAGTAAGTGTTAAGATGAGTTATGTTTGTTATTATGTGAAAACATGAAAGTTTCTTAGAAATCACAAAGGGTTGAAAATCAGATTTTGGTGAAAATGGAACATGAAATTCAATTCACCATATCTCCTATTAAATTTTGAATTTTTTAGTGTGGTCAAGTTCTAAAGTTAGATCTATGAGTTTTCTAACTTATCCAAGTGGAATCACTGGAAAAAGGTGTTGTAGATTCTCGTGTGGACTGATTTTTGCAAAGGTGTCAAAAACTGCAAAGTAGCAAAAAGCTATTGCCCACAATTTTTGTAAGGGCTATTTCGGCCACTTAATTTGTGAGAAAAATTCCGGCCTTTTGGAACATGGAAATATATAGTATAAAGTACCTCCTTTCCAAAAATGAGCTCATTTCGACTTAAAATGAGCAAGTTATGACTATTTCAATATTTAGGTTTTTCCGACGAAAAATGCTATGACCGGAGTTCTATAACTCCGATGACCATAAAATTTAAACTGAAAGCTCACGTTAACATGTGTAAGATCCTGCCAAGATTTGGGAATTTCTGGAGTTAAACTTGAGGTATCTAATTTCTTAAGGAATTAATTAGAAATTGATTTTTGAAAATTACTTTAGGGAGTTGAAAAATTATAAAAAATACTTGTTGTGTATGAAATATATGTATATATGTTGGACAAAGGATAGAAAAATAATAAGTTGATTTGGTAATTTTTCATGAAAATGGTTTAGTTACAAACATATGAATTAAATATGTTGTGTGAAGTAACAAAATTGGAAAATAGGATCTTATGGCTTGAGAATCCTATATAGGGTATATGCAGATTTTTTATAAGGGATTTGATTATTTGTGATGAAATCTTATGAGTATGACATTTTTGAATGATTAAATGCATTATTTGGTAAAGTGTAAACAATTGAAATAAATTATTTATAAGTTTAAGAAGTGATTAAAATATTATTATAATATTAATAATATTAGATTATGAGTTTATTAAGTGATTGATAATAGTTTGATAAATTTAAAGTCTTTAATATTTATCCTTGTTTTCATTTTATTAATGCTTATATCATTGTCATCATTCTCATGTTTATATTGTGATAAAAGTCATCTTTGGCTTACGTGCATAGATGGACTTGGTGTGATTATGACCAGGGATTATTCGGTATAGTCATGACCGTTAATGATTTAATGAATATCCTTGGCCTGTAATATAAGGATGATTAGATGATGTCGTTTATTTATTAAGCTGAGTCTCAGCGATAAAAATTGATGAAAACATTTTAAATCATAGAAGATAGTAGATATCATGCACTACTTGACTCTTCTAATGGATTGCTTATTCGTCCTTTGCAGTTAAACTTGACGTCTATTGTATTTTATCAGTTTAACATTATTGAAGGCTAATGATAATTTATCCTGCATTATCTTAGTCATAATATTTCTTACCAGGCTAGTTGAGCTCACCCTTTCTTTCACTGTTCTCTTCTGGAAATGAGAATATAGCTGGGACGAGTCAGGGAAAGGAGTGACGGTCCAGATGATAGCATTAGTAGTCCTCACTATTCTGATTAAATAGTGTGACAATAAATATAATGAGGACTCCTTTGAGTGTGGATATTATCTAGATGATAATATTCCTATTAAAACTCTCAGTTTATGTATTGTCGTATATTATATGACGGTTGTATAATTAAGTTTATATTTTATTCTGTACCATGTATTTGGCGAATTAAGATGGGTGATGTATACCTATTTTGGGGGAGTCACAGTTTTCCCCCCACTTAAGGTTTATAACCTAAAGCTTTGATACCAACCTGTGACGCCCCAAATTCAGGTTACCTGACTCCCGAGTTTGGTGCTCACGATCCACAATATAATAACATCTATCTACACATTCATATAGAAATAGTAATACATAAGTTATTAACAAAGATTTTTAATACATTAGTCCAAGGTCATCTAACCTTAACATTACAAACATACCCTTTAGATATACAAAAAGGGTTTACAAAACAACATAATAATTATGCTTAACATAAAACTACTCTAGCACTATGCCTTTGCCTTTGTTCCTCTTAACCCCGCTGGCCTCTTCGCTCCTAGCTGAAATATTTTATTTTGCAAGGGTGAGCAACAAGTTTCCCCAGCAAGTTAAGTCATACAATAAATGTATAAGAATCAATAAGAACATATTATCTCATTTGATAGAATAACACCAAAGTTCGGTGAACTTTGAAATAGTTGAACAAGGCTTTAATCACTAACAAGTCTTATCACATTATATGCAACACAATAATCTGATAATGTAAGAGTAAAACGCTTTCAATGTTTCTACGATATTCTAATGAATAATCAAGAATCAATTCTTTGCAATAACAAAGTGGAATGTTTTCTAGACTTATGCTGAGCGATCCATTGGATCTTGAACTTCTCTTCTCGAGTAACTATCAAAGATTTGACTTTGATATACCTAGGTGTATCAAATAACCCTAAAGATTAAATCATACCCCTCTGCAAGTACTTAGAGAGGCCAACTCATTGTACCCTATTTTATGCATAATACTTACATGCGCGCAAAGGCTGAATATTTGACCAAAAATGTTCCCTTTGTATAAAGGTTGTTCTTCTCAGTCTTAGAATCATAATTTGATTTACAACGAAATACTATGATTTCAATATCTAATCACTTTCTCGATCTAGATGAAATAATTGGCATCGATCTGTTCAATAATAATTTAATTCTCTTCTCGAACCTATCAAGTTCTAACAAATGTTTGTCTAGCCAGAATAATTAGCTAAGACATTTTTCAACACAATTCGACAATAGACTAGAATTATCTATACTGTCAATAATAACTTCTACGGATGAAAATATCAAACAATAATTTTTCTCCGAATATGTTTTCAGAATTATTGATTCAATTTGAATTAATAAACACGCACTAACTGCGAATAATCAACAATAAATTCTTGGACGCGGTCTAATTAACAATAATTAACCACCATAATAATTGAATGAATATAACTCAAGGTTGGGTTAAGGAAACTTGCCTTCCTCGTTGATTACTGCTACACAATATACTTATCTGCGTTTGAAAGACCTATATTCACAATATCGGTCTTACAATTAACACAATAAATCACAACACACAATACTATAATTTATAGTCAATACTTCTCCTAGACACATTACCGCATAGTCACATCAGTGTTTATAACATATATAAACACTTATTAAGTCTAGCTAGTTCGGTCTTGTAACGACCCCAATATTAAAAAAATTTAATTATCAACTTCGGTTGTTAATAATACGTCTAACTTCTATTTTCACATCATTCTTCGATGTTAAACTTAATAAAATGCAGAATAATTTAAATTATTTTTATCTTCTTACTTTATTTCCCTTAATCAAAACCTTTATCATCTAAATGTCTTTGAATCATATATAATCCATGATTCACTTTATCAGAGTTAATATATATACTTACATACCAAATCAATATCCTTTATACACCAGATGGCTCAAACTTTAACTTCACAACTTAACATAAAATACACATACATAAAACACTTAGTACATCTCATGAACCTTAATCATGGTTTAAAGAAATAACAACTTTAACTAAAATAATAGTCTTCGTGTATTACATTTGATTCATGTCTTTCAAGTACCATATAGTGTTACCTTCAATCCTTAACCTGCAAAAATGGTTATTTGTAAGGTTGAGCTCGACAGCCCAACAAATCTAACAGTTCTCATGCATCACATAGCCCATAATAACATGCTTATCATACATCTCATAAACATTAGACTAACATAACAAACTTGTTGTAGTTCATATAACAACTATAAAGATTGAGTTCCTTACTCAATCAACATTCATTACTCAATCAACGTAGTCATAAATTGACTTTAACATTTCATACTTTCAACATATATATAACACGTCATGCTCTTTGCAATAAAGACTTAAAACAGTTAATCATCTAGTTCACAGAACAAATAGGAACTGAAAGACTTGCTTTGATCGCTGTTTACCAATAATAGTTTAACAGCTTACAGCTATCTGCACTTCTGGTGCCCTACACAATTATATAATCATGCACATCAACTACTAGTCACATAGAAATGCATAGTAGTTGTAATGTAAACTTTACTCTATATCTCATAACCCTTCATATTATCAATATACAATGTTCAATTTGATTATGTTAACTTTCGACTTATAGCTCATTATGTTTCATATTCGAAGTTTATTCAAGTGTTTAAGTCTTGATAGGACTACTTATTGGTTTTATATTAACACTATTCAATATCTTATAATATTCATTTCATTTGATTTAAAACACTTTTTACGTTCATTATCACTTATCACGACGTTTCGACGTTTATTCGTCACACGCCCAATTTATATCTCTTGTGTGTGCTTAGTACGCATATACAACTTATCCATTATATCATTTATTAATGTTAAGCATCATTATAATTCATAATATTCATGTTCTATAACTTAGAACAATATCTGTTATAGTCGACATCACTATACTTGTATATATGTATGTCTGACGCCCTCCGATTGCATCCGAATACGCATCAATCACAACGACAACCATTTTGACTACTGTTCCCGACCTCAAATTGAAAAACTTAAAGAACATAAGTTGTAGGTTTATTCGTCCTCGTTTTGGATCATCTTGAATCACCTCAATCAGAGTTTGTATGAAAACGTTATGCCTTTTTTACTAACACAGGTCAAAACGGTCAAACCTAACATACTTTGGGCACAGCTGCACCCAATTAATCCTTGGGCACAGCGCAGCTGTGCCCGTTAGCAGAAACGGGACCTAAAGCTACTGTTCTTCGCAATTTTTAACCCTTTTTTTCCTACTAATCTTCATAACTTGAGTTATACACATCCAAATTAGTCCGTTTTCGATTCTATGGATTCGTAATTCACAGAACTACAACATACTAGAATTCTAATAATTTATAAAAACATTAACCAACCTAAAATTTGACCCAAAACACCTGTTCATACTCTATTTTCATGTTTTAACACATTTACCGAATTCATTCACTACGAATTCGTTATACATCTTTTAGTTCATTCCAATTGGGTTGTTTTCATTTCTTAGAGGAGAACAACAAACCACTATCAATTTACAACTTAAAACATAGGATTACACCAAATTTTTACCTCCAAAACAGACCATATAGTATGTAATAACCAAGAGCCTAATTTTTTCATCTTTTACACAACTTAAACTTGATTGGTTTGATTTTAGATATGAACAACACTAGAAATTTATTACATAATCAACACACATAGATTTTTCACCAATTCCTAAGGTCAAATAACCATAGTAATTTGTAAAAATGAAATTAAGGAACAAAGATTAGGAACTTAAGAATTTCTTCATACCTCTTGAACCCTCCTTAGGTTTAATCAGATGATGAAAAAGGTTGGTTCTCCTTGATTCTCCAAGGTTCTTCTCCAATTCTATAGAGAACTCATTTTTCTCTCTCAAATTCTATCTTCTCTGCTCTATTCTTCTCTCTCATACTTGGCACAACTTAACGTATATTTATTTAGTCTATCAGTTAAAAAAACAAGGGCTCCCATCTATTACAAAGGCAAGGGGGCACAAGTCCATGTTTGGCTAGAACCCCTAACCTCCTTATCCATTTATTTTAATATTATTCTTATTATAAGTTACACCAAATGTCACACTTCTTTTTATTTAACCATAATCTTTATTTATCCAACACCATATTTACTTACCCAATAAGATTATAATTTTATTTAACAAATCATCACTTCTTTAATTTAATTATTTAATTAAATTAGAATATCACCATTATACTAAGCGTAATAAAATACGCATAAATCCCATCAATTTTATCATACTTAAATAATTTCCATCGAATATTTAGTTAATACTATAAATATTCCAACTAAAATATTTATTTTATTCGATAAATATTTTAACTATTTACAATATTGACAATCGTATTACGTTAACATATTACACTCATATGTAATATACTACTTTCTCATTTATTTAAACAAATATGCTTACACTAATTCACTATTTTAATTAAGTGAATTACTCACATTATTTATGAAATTTAATTCATAACAATTACATTGCCATAAAGCATAATAATCAAATTATGTTATTTCATAATATAATTTTAACTTAATTAAATTAACTAATATTATTTAGTTAATTTCCTTTCTATAACAATCTCATTTAATTTCTTTAATAGTTAAGTTAACTATTAAACCTCACTTTCCCAATATATGAATACATATTTCTCTTCACACCAAAATACATATTTAAAAATATATAGCATGTATATATACATATTCAAACTCAAAACATCTCATAATAAGAATTTTAATTATTAAATTCCTATTTTAATAACTTATAAAAATTCAGGTTGTCACATCCTTCCCTCCTTACAAGGATTCCGTCCTCGGAATCAACGAAACCTCCCTTACTCGATTTTCACCAAATCTCTTTTCAAAATTTATCGCTAATATCTTCAACACATTACCTTAATACAGGTTTTATACTTCCTACTCCCACCATTCTTGATAATAAATTCTTGTAAGTTTTATTTCATAACTTTCCCTTGAGCTCAATTATATTTTGAGTATTATATGTTCTTTAACTCATTCATTTCCTTTTATAAGGATCGTTATCATATACTCAACTCATAAACACTCGGGATATTACATTCACCATTTCTTCTAAGAATTTCGTCCTCAAAATTTTATTTATTAATCTTTATTCATTCAATCTATCAAAATAGATTTTACGTTAATACTTTATTCATTCATTGGGTTCTGCAACCAAATTCTTTCTCTAAGGATCTTTCTAAGATCAACATATTCCTCACCTCTTCCTCTTCTAAGAGTTTCACATTTCTCTTATTTCTGGAGTTTTAATTATTTCTTAAAATTATTATGATTTGCATAATTTTCTCATCCTTTCCACTTTCACCTTTCAGAATAATAATAATCTTCTACAATTGCTCAATAATTGGGAAGCGATATGAATAACAGGAATTTAAAAGATTCTAAATCATGTTGAGGATCATAAGACCTTGAACTATGTCCACAATTATAAGTACTCTTTCAACTTAAACCTTAACAATCATTAGACTATAGGGACTCCCGTACTTAGGGTGTTAAGCCCTTCGTACGATGTATTGGGCACTCTACCCATGGTTATAAGTACTCTTTCAACTTAAACCTTAACAGTCATTAGACTGTAGAGACTCCCATACTTAGGGTGATCAGCCCTTCGTACCATGTATTATGAACAAACATCTACACGCTTCCGCATAATCCCCTATAAAAGGGTTGTTCATCTCAATTTTTCAACATCTGAATCCGCACCAAAACAATTTGGTTTGGCATAACTTCTCAAGAAACATTTGAATTTCATGAACATCTTTCAATATTCGTCTAGCTGAATCAAATAGCATAGACTTCTACAACAATTCAGACATTAATCGAAATATATATATATATATATATATATATATATATATATATTCTCATATCTTAAAGAAATCTCAAAAATCTTTTTATGAAGTTATGATACTACACTGTATTTACAGTCCGTTTGAGGATTCCACCATTTGGTGATTTTATCATACTATATCATACCATAGTGGGCTGACGATCCTTAGATCACATCCAACACTGAGTAATACTGCATTGATGACTCCATTGTTTTTAAAACTCATTGGTTTCATCATTTGATCCAATGTTTTTCAAGAAAATAGAAGTGCAAACATCAGCACGAAGTCAATAAATTTCGAAAGTCTAGCATAGCTAGTAGATTTAGAAAACCTATGTCTCCACTTTCTATACTGATCCATTGCTTAATAATTCTATCTATTCCCATAATCCTCAATTCTTCATTCATAACTTATCTATACCCCAGTATAGTTCATCAAACTTAACGCACATTGAAAGTTCAGGAACTTGCCACAATAGTATGAGTTTAAGAACTTATCCTAGTCAGACCATAGGCGTTTATTCGCTGAGGGGTTCAAAACATACCATATTATTGTGAGTCACGAACTTACCATATGCATTAGTTTTAAGAACCGCACATAATCCTAATAATATCTGACTAATCTTAATAGTTTCTAACTATCAAATATACCCATGAGAAAAGAATCACCTTTTCACCACACATACATTGATAGCGCGACACCGACATTCCAATGATTATCAATATGATAAACTGAGTGCAAACACAAAACCCTCACCCATACAAAGGTTTGTACAACTCAGCCATCACATGAGTCCTCAATTGAAATCCCATCTAACTCTATCTTACTCTTAACTTGCTCTTTGCTCGATATGAATTCTTCGTATCACATTATCTATAACTCCTCATGAGTTTATCTTGTACTATTTCATAGTACATCATCTTCATAGCATCAAGCTATAATTATTCAAACATTACAGACCATCTTTCTTTTATAACTTAAAATGATCACGTCGTGATCTTATTCTATAATCATCTCCCTTAAAATTCTTTTCTTAATTCGTGATCGTTTTATTTTACGATCCTCTTTCTTTCCTTTTTTCATCATTTACAATTTCATTTATGCTTTTAATCTTCCAGATTTTGTGTATTCATCATTATTCGTTATCTTAGCTATTGGAGTTAGGTAACTCCAATTTCTTATATTTATATCTCTTCAAGATTCTTCTTTGAATTTCCTTGTTTATAAAACAATTCTTCCTTTAAGAATTTCTAACTTCATTTAAATTGCTCAACATTTCATTTAAGTTCCACATTTTCATCATACGTATCCATTTTCTATACTTGGTACACATCGAGTCTCTAATAGTTTCAATATGGTACGTTGAGTGGTTTCCCACAAACAACCAACAAACTAGGTTCCGAGTTGCTAGTTCGTATATACCTCCGCTCTATGAAGGAATCGTTTAGCCCAGATACCATACATCAACTATTAAAGAGTACGATTGTACCATACTTAGATATAACTTTTTATTCTTAACTTCTTTATATTTTTCTTTTTATAGATATTGTCTATTTACTATCACATTACATCCTTATTATTGGAGTTGGGTAACCCCACATTCATACTCCTTATAACTCTGCGAGATTTTTCTTTGAATCCTCTAACGCATGTTTTAATCCCTTCTTTATAAATTCCTTAAATTACTTCTTATTATACAAACTCTATCTGAACTTATTCTTTCATTATCTTCATCTTCCTTCTCTAAGGTTATAGCCTACGGTACTCCTACCTAAGGTTTATAACCTATCAGCTTTGATACCAACTGTAATGACCCCAAAATTCAAACAATTTAATTATCAACTTCGGTCGTTAATAATACGTCTAACTTCTGATTTTACATCCTTATTCGATGTTAAACTTACTAAAATGTGGAATAATTTAAATTTTTTTATCTTCTTACTTTAATTCCCTGAATCAAAACCTTTATCACCTACATGTCTTTGAATCATATATAATCCATGATTCACTTTATCAGAGTTAATATATATACTTACATATCAAATCAATATCCTTTATACACTGAACGATTCAAACTTTAACTTCACAACTCAACATAAAATATACATACATAAAACACTGAGTACATCTCATGAACCTTAATCATGGTTTAAAGAAATAACAACTTTAGCTAAAATAATAGTCTTCGTGTATTACATTTGATTCATGTCTTTCAAGTACCACATAGTGTTACCTTCAATCCTTAACCTGCAAAAATGGTTATTTGCAAGGTTGAGCTCGACAGCCTAGCAAATCTAACAGTTCTCATGCATCACATAACACATAATAACATGTTTATCATACATCTCATAAACATTAGACTAACATAACAAACATGCTGCAGTTCATATAACAAGTATAAATATTGAGTTCCTTACTCAATCAGCATTCATTACTTAATCAACGTAGTCATAAATTGACTTTAACATTTCATACTTTCAACATATATATAACACATCATGCTCTTCGCAATAAAGACTTAAAACAGTTAATCATCTAGTTCACATAGCAAATAGGAACTGAAAGACTTGCCTTTATCGTTGGTTACTAATAATAGTTTAACAGCTTACAGCTATCTGCACTTCATGTACCCTACACAATTATATAATCATGCACATCAACTATTAGTTACATAGCAATGCATAGTAGTTTTAATGTAAACTTTACTCTATATCTCATAACCCTTCCTATTATCAATACACAATGTTCAATTTGATTGTGTTAACTTTCGACTTATAGCTCACTATGTTTCATATTCGAAGTTCATTCAAGTGTTTAAGTCTTGCTAGGACTACTTATTGGTTTTATATTAACACTATTCAATATCTTATAATATTCATTTCGTTTTATTTAAAACTCTTTTTACGTTCATTATCACTTATCACGGCGTTTCGACGTTTATTCGTCACACGCCCAATTTGTCTCTCTTGTGTGTGCTTAGTACGTGTATACAACTTATCCAATATATCATTTATTAATGTTAAGCATCATTATAATTCATAATATTTAGAACATCATCTATTATCGTCGACATCACGACGCCCCCAAATCTGGGTATCTTCAAACCCGACAGATGGTGTTACACGGTACTACCATTCACACATTCATTCAATTGAAAAGTCTCAAAAGAACTAATATGTCTTCTATATATACAAAATAATATTACATTTCCCCAGGTTCTTTATAACCCATTCATTCATTCTTGTCATAATATTCAATATATTACAAACATTGACTTATACTATTACATAAGTAATCTAAGGGTTTGTCTTCGCCTTTCCCTTATCTTTGTCGGAGCCTTCAGTCCGCTCGATCTTAGCTGTGTTCATATGGTTCAAGCAAGAGTGAGCATGACTAGCTCAGCAAGTACTACAATTCTAATAAACAACATGCTTGAAACATATAACTCATATATCTTTAGTAACTGAAAAATAGTTACAAAGTACTATCGATAATTAAAAATAACACTTCTTTTCATTCAAAATGTTTTACAACAACAATATTCAGTAAAACATCAAATCCGGTCCAAGACCTTGAGCATTTCATAAGTTCTTTTGAAAAGGACATTCTGGTACTAAGTCCATAAGTTCGACATTACTTACGAGCACGTCTAGGTGATCAGCCTATAGTACTCTATGTTGATCAACACTACATTCCTTAAACGTGTATACATTTAAGTTGTGGCAACCTCACATGCCTTTTGTTTAAATGACAAAAATATTTTAGCATACTCAGTCTTCGTTTGAAAATCACACCAATATAACTCGGTAAACATTAATCATGCTTGATAGATTCATAATATAAGTCTAGTCGAAAGAATTGGCTTTGACTTCATCATTCAAGACTTATGCGAAAGAATACATGAATTACAAAGCTTGTCCAGATTGAACTAGAACAAGGGTTAGAATACTTGCCTTTAGCGTCTGCTTACTGATTATCACACGTACACTTTAAGTCTCTAAGTCTCTACAATGCATGATCATAAAACGTACCACATTAGGTCACATATAATCAAGTATGTATACTATTATATCTTACCCTTCATCTCAATCTAAATCCTGACTTAGATTGTTATTAATGGTTCTGACTTTTCATTACGTTCACATTCAATTGATTAACACCCTTTAATCATCATACATTAAGTGTCTAATAATGCCTTAACAATGTTATACTTACACCTTAGTTCATTACTAATGAGTTCTCTTTCATTCTATATTTGTAAACATTCATGTCTGTCGAAATCTTAGGATCGGCATCATTGGCACGGTCGAAGACCTTCAACTTTCATGGCTGCGGCGGGTAAGTTAAGCAATACGGCATCCGGACTGGGCGCTACTGGCGCCACACATAACTCTCCTTCTTTGCTGCCGCGACGCGATTTAGCAAGATGTCAAGATGATCGTGTTTCAAGGCTGCGCGCTATTATTTGACCTTGGGTTGGCGTCATGGCCGCTTGAACTCGTGCCTTTAGACAATTTGCAGATTTTGAAATTTTGGGAAACTCCCGAACGCATAACTTCTTCGTTATAAGTCTGAATTAGCACGTTCAAAAGCCTACAGTTCATAAATTATATACTCTACGCGTTCATGCAAGAATTTTATTTATTTGACTTCGTTTGCTAAAATTTCACCTATTAGTTCTTTTTTAACAAAAACGATAAACGTTCGTGAACGTTTAATGTTGGTTTCTTCGTTCTAAGTCGGAATTCGGTCCTTTTTGAGTCCGCAACTCTATAATGCCAAATATGACTTGTCTCCATCGAAAACCAACATATCCGACTTCAAACACAAAATTCGACTTCCATTCCGAGAATTTCACGAATTCGATGATTATCGTCCAATCTTGTGAATTCCGACAAAACCTCTTTACTAATAATTTTAAATGGATTTTGAACAACATATGAACATTTCAAGTTACTTATTACACCAACTTATTATCAAAATAGTTTTTGACTTATTCTCATAAGTTAATAACTTATTCAACTTATAAACTACAATTTTCCTTGCTTAAAACTTACTATAGACTTAAGTCCATCAATCAATGTTTTCATACCATATTGAACATACTAACATCATATGACAATCATATGATAAGTTCTTCATAAATCTATCAACTTATTCAAGTTCAAGTTGCTTATTCAACTTATTCGGCTAAAGTTCATTCATTACTTCTTTCGTTCTTAGCATACAATCATAATTCTCTTATCACCCTATAATGATAGAGATGAATATATATTAGACAAGAGTCTTACACTAGAAGCACTTGTACTTCTCTTCTCTTTGAAAACTAACAAAGAACTTTTGACTTATTCTTGACTTATGTGAGCTTATTCTCTCTAACACTTAAGCACTTAATTGTGATAGAAGTTGGGAGGAATTTTATCAAGCAACAAATGAATTGAGAGCTCTCTATTTATAGAGCTCTCAAAGTTAGGGCATAATGGTCTTTATTGCCTTCCACCTTCTTAATTCAACCTCCTTAATCTACCTCCTTACTATTCATTACTTTACAACTAAGTAAACTTGTCTAGCACATCTATTACTTGGCCATCACAACACTTGCTCACCACACAAAATGCTTGCCCGTCAAGACTACCGACATTAACATGGTTTGCTCCATGGATCATGGCCAATTCATTGGGCTTGCTTAATTAATCAAGCTTATTTCCTTGTTGGGCTTGCATTACATTAGTTTGTACTCATGATTAACAAACACTTGGGCTTGCATATCACTTTCTATTGGACTTCTACCAATATGCTAATAATCCTACAAGTCCATTCCATTTAATTAAACACCTTAGCATATATACTCCACGTATAATTCTCTTATGCTAGCTCGTATACTAATTTATAATATACGTCATTCCATTCTTCATACCTAATAGTATAATACGTCGTATTATACTTACATTCAATACCTCGCACAATGCCTATGCATTATACGATTAATACATTCTTTTCTTAATGCCTGATATTTCTAACGTTCTCAAATTAGGTCCACATGCGAAATATTATGTTTTCCATACTTAGATTATTATTACATAATCCATCTCACATTGATATTATAACGTTATTTATTTCTTGGAAGTTCAAAAATAATTCTCGAGCAGAAATCGATGAATAGTATTTTTTAGAAAATTTCTCGGAAAGCTTTTATTTTCATCTTAGAAATTCAAACACTTTAATTCATTCATGTAGTTAAAATACTACGTCATTCTAACGTTTCTAGGTTATAGAACGACATTTATCTTATCAACACATAATAATAATAAATATTATTATTTTATCCATTATTAAAAGTATTTACAAAATGTTCGATTTTCCGGGGCGTTACACTCTCTCCCCCTTATAAGGATTTTGTCCCCAGAATCTCACTATATATATAAAAAAAATTACACAAACAAATGAGGGTAATTCTTTTTCATCATTTCTTCTAACTCCCACGTTGCTTCTTCTGCATCGTGGTTCATCCATATCACCTTTACGGAAGGTATAAATTTATTCCGTAGAACTTGTTCTTTTCTATCGACAATTTGAATCGGCGTTTCTTCGTACGTTAAGTCCTTCTCGATATGAATAGGCTCATATTCTATCACATGCTTATAATCTGGCTTATAAGGACGTAACAAAGATACATGAAATACATTATATATTCGTTTTAGGTCTGGAGGTAATGCTATCATATAAGCTACCTCACCCACCCGTTTTAATACCTCAAAAGGTCCTATGAACTTCGGACTTAACTTTCCCTTCTTTCCAAAACGTATCTTCCCTTTCCAGGGAGATACTTTTAGAAATATGTACGAACCTACTTCAAACTTTCTATTCTCTCTATGTGAATCCGTAAACTTCTTTTGTCTGTCTTGAGCTGCTTGAAGACGCATTTGTATCACCTTGACAATGTCCATTTGTCGCTTTCAATTTCGATCCTAGCATTGGCATTCTCCTACCTCATCCTAATACTGGTGTTGTTCGTGCATTTCCTCCCATACAAAGCTTCAGTAAGGCAAAGATACCTATGCTTGCATGATAACTATTGTTATACGCAAACTCCACTAATGGTAGATGATCATCCCAACTACCCTTGAAATCCATGACGCAAGATCTTAGCATATCTTCTAACGTCTGAATCATTCTCTCGCTCTATCTATCCGTTTGTGGATGATATGCCATACTCAGCTTCAACTGTGTTCCCAACTACTCTTGTAGACTCCTTCAAAAGTTCGATGTGAATCGTGGATCACGATCTGACACAATCGATACTGGTACTCCATGTCTGGAAATTATTTCCTTAATATAGAGTCTAACTAACTGGTCTAAGTTATACTTAACCCTTATTGGCAAAAAGTGATTCGACTTTGTCAATCGATCCACTATTACCCAAATCGCATCATACCCCTTTATTGTAGTCGGAAGTCCTACCACAAAATCCATCATGATATTTTCCCACTTCCACTCTAGAATTTCCAATGACGCTAACAAGCCACTTGGTCGTTGATTTTTGGCCTTAACTTTCTGGCAAGTTAATCACCTACTCACGTACTCTACTATCTTTTTCTTCATGTTCGGCCACCAAAAACTCTGTTGAAGGTCTTGATACATCTTAGTGCTACAAAGATGAATTAAAAAGCTCGAACAATGAGCCTCTTGTAATATCTGCTCCTTTAATTCTGTCTCATTCGGAACCCAAATTCTTCCTTCAAATCTTAATAATCCCTCATTATCAAGACTATACTTAATATCTTTTTCATTGGCCAGCCGCTCCTTCATCCGGTCACACTCATCAGTTTTGAGTTGTACCTCTTTAACTATGTTTACGATGGTAGATTGCATCTCCGTCGCAAACAGAATTTATCCTCCTTCACTTGGCAGCCACTTTCAACTCCATCCGAGCCATCTATGTTATTAACTCAATTTAAGCTGTTAACAAAGATAACTTTTCCCGACCCTTCCTACTTAAGGCATCATTTTTCTTATTTTTAAATGATTTTTAAATCAATAAAAATCATTTTTCTATTATTTATTTAATTTAAAAATTAAATAAATCTAATATCATTAATATTAATTTATTAATGAGAATTCTCCAAAAATATTGAAAATTATATTTTATAATTCAAAATATTTTCTAACACATTATCCTCATTTAAAATGATTTTTAATTCAATAAAACCATTTTTATCTCATTTATTTAATATGATAATTAAATAAATCTAATATCATTAATATTAAATTATTAATGATAATTCTCTAAAAATATTAAAAGTTATATTTCATAACTCAAAATATTTTTAAATACCTTATTCTTATTAAAAATGATTTTTATAATATTAAAATCATTTTTCTATAATTTATTTAATATACTAATTAAATAAATTAAATATCATTTTATTCCAATAATTATAATTATTAATGAAAAATATTCTAAATTCTCAAAAATTATTTTTCATAATTTAAAATAATTTTTGGTAATTTTTAGAATTTATTTTCTATTTTTAATTAATTTTTGGAAAATCGGAAAATAGAAATTAATTAAACTGTCGCTATAAGCTATAGCGACACAAAGTGTTGATGTTGGTGTTCTTGAGCCTCAAGAGCACTGATAGTCAGTGCTCAAGGGGTCACGTTTGACCGACCTTAATTCTCACTCAAATCATGTTTTGGGCTTTCTTATGCAACAATTCTATAGTAGGTATGTAACACTACCATTAACAACCAACACCTTGGTCATACAACATCATAACAAGGAGATCCAACCTCTCAAAGTCACTATCAGACAACTCCTTGGTTTTCTGGGTAACCCATAAACCCAGGCAGTTACATGGTGTCATTTTCTAGCTCAATTTTCTATATGTTCTGGGCATCAAATGGTTAGGTTTTTAGTCCAAACATGTAATACTCATGACAAGGAACATTTATATACTATGATCTTAGTCCAACTAAAACATAAACACAAGATGAAATCCGGTCAAAGTCTATCAGACAAATTGTTTTTACGGTTTCTGGAAATTCCAGAAACTCGACTTCGTGATCAAGTTGCCTAGTTTGACCACCAACCACTATAAGGAATATCAAGGCATGGATCTATAGTCCATACAACAAACTACAAACTGGTTACAACAACATTGTGACGCCCCCAAAATTAGGTATACATCACCCATCTTGGGTCGCCACTTACATGGTGATACGTAATTTAAATACAACTTATTAACATAAGCTGCTGTAGGTACAATACGATATAAAGCGTAAGTTTAAATACAAATATCGCTCTACTAGATATTATACAAACTCAAACAAAAAGTCCTCATTACAATTATTATCACACTATTTCACAGAATAGTGAGGACTACTAATGCTATCTTCGGACCATCACTGCTTTCGTTTCAGGCTCGTCCCGCCTATATTCTCATTTCTCAAGAGAACGGTGAAAGAAAGGGTGAGCTCAACTAGCCCAAAGAAGAAATATTATGACTAAGATAATGCAAAATAAATTATCAATAGTCTTCAACAATGTTAAACCGATAAAATACAATAGACAACCGGTTTAATCGGCAATGAATATGCAATCCATTAAAAGAGTCAAGTAGAAAATAAAATCTACTATCTTTTATGATTTTAAAAGGTTTTTCATCATTTGTTATAGTTGAGACTCGACTTTAATAAATAATCCACATCATCGAATCACCCCGCGCTCACGGCCAAAGATATTCTTTTAGTATCACGATCACAATTATTCTCGCGCACTACGGCCAAGAATAGTTGTGTATTCATTAATGGTCATGATCATGCCAACAATCGCCCATCAATGCACTACTACTTAATCGAGGATTTTTACCACATCATTTGTAACATTACGGTCATGATTACACCGAATAATCCTCGGTCATAATCATACCAAGTCAATCCATGCTCTACAGGTGCCATGATGACTTTAAAAAAATATAAACATGAGGATGATGACAATGATATAAGAATTCAATAAAACAAGTTCAAGAATTATTTTATCCGAGATTTATTAACGCCCAAATTGTCACGATGATCTTCGCTTTGTAGAGAAAAATTCAAGAATGATCGGAAAAATATTTCCATGAAAAGATATGGATGAAACGCAAATATCAAGGATATTCTACTAATTTCATGGAGTATAGAAGTCATAGTTTTAACCAACCGGGTATAATAAAGAATGGAATAACAAAAGAAATCACCGTGCATGCAGATTGCAGATAGACAAAGTTATTCCAATGTAATAATAATAACGGAACCTGTGTCGTGAAATTCACAATCGGCTGAGGATGTTCCAATGTAATAATAAAGATGGAACCGAGATCGGTGTAAAAACACAGTATAGGATATTCCAATGAGAATGATAAAAGGATATTCCGTGTAAAACACACATGAATGTGATGTTCCAATGTAATAATAAAGAGGCGGAACCGGTCGGTGTAAAACACATGTATGTGATGTTCCAATGTAATAATAGAAGAATGTCACCAAGTATAGGTAAATCGCAGATACAAAGTTATTCCAATGTAATAATAAGCAATGGAATAACATAAGGATTTCACCAAGTATAGGGTATGCCGTATATACAAAGTTATGTATAGGGTATGCCACTTTTACAAAAGTTATTCCAATGAATAATAGTGAATGGAATAATGAAGTTCTCTTCAAGAAGAAAGAATAACACCCTACCGTAAAAAGAACCTGAATAAAGAAGTAGTGAAGTAAGAGAATACTCTTCTTCTTTCTATAACTTTCTCTCTATAGCTTCTCTCTATAATTTCTCTCTAGAGTTTCAATGAATTCAAGAAAATAATGAAGGAACGAGCTTCTATTTATAGGAAAATGGAATGCATAGTAACTAATCCATGAACGGTCAGATTGATTTACTTTAATCGACGGTCCATAATTAAAGCAAAATCTTTTAAATAAAATATAATATATTCTATTTATATAAAAACATTTTACTATGCAAACACTATGCAAAACACTATGCAACACTATGCATAATAAAATATAATATATTTTATTTATAAAATAACTTTAATAAAGTATTCATTTTTTATATAAAGATGTTTCGTTTTATTACGATAATAATCTGAATAAAACAAAAGCGTCATTATCGCTATAATAATTCATATTATTAATCGACAATAATGGAATCAAACTAAGTGACTTCTCACATAATCATCAATAATCAATACTGTGTGCTACTATGCAACCACACGACATCTTTGTACTTTTACTACCGAGTAGTTCAACAAAGATCAAGCGGTAAAACTTCCGTAGTTATTTCAATAAAATATTTTTGTCTTTTTCTCAATCAAACAATAATTACATTTGAGGGTCCACCAATGATTGAGTAGTTATACGAATATTCTCGCTAAACCTAATATTCCCCACCAATCGAATATAATATAACCACTTGTATACTTTGCAAAATTTATAAATATTACCCACAACTATAACATTATATCAAATTATTCCATAATATTCAAAAATAATATTTATAGAAAATTCATCTTTATTTATAAAAGCTGGGTCTTACAACCTCCCTTCTTATGAAATTTCGCCTCGAAATTAGGGTACGTACACTCGGTATGTCAAGAGGTAAGGATACCTTGATTTCATTTGATTCTAACTCCCAAGTCATTTCCTCAACATCGTGGTTCCTCCACAAAACTTTGACTTGAGGTATAACCTTGAGCGTAGAATATGTTCCTTCTTATCCAAAATTTGAACAGGAACCTCTTCATACGCCAAATCTTCCGCTATTTCGTCCAGGGTTCTAACTCAATAATATGGTTCGGTCTTTCACATATTTACGTAACATGGATATGTGAAAAAACGTTATGAACACGAAACATATTTTGGCAGAAAGCGAGTCTATAGGCCACGGTTCCTACTCGATCGAGGATTAAAATGGACCGATGAATCGAGGATTAAGTTTCCTCTCTTTCCAAATCTTGTAACTCCTTTCCATGGAGCAACTTTTAACAACACATGATCTCCTATATTGAATTCCACGTCCTTTCGATGAAGATCAAGATAACTCTTTTTGTCGATTTTGTGAGGTTTTTATACGTTGTCGGATCGTTTGAATCTTTTCCGTAGTCATACGTATTCAACTCCGGTCCCAACAACGTTGCTTCACCCACCTCATCCCAAAGATCTCGAGAAGCGACACTTTCTTCCATACAACGCTCGAATGGAGCCATGCCAATACTTGCTTGATAACTGTTGTTGTAGGAAAACTCCACCAATGGTAAAACTTGTCCCAACTCCCTTGAAATCAAGAACACAGAGTCTTAATAGATCTTCAAGAGTTTGAATAGTCCTCTCCGATCGTCGTCCGTCGAGGATGATATGCCGAGCTAAATCGTAAGTCCGTGCCCATAGCTTTTTGCAAACTAACCCAAAATCGTGAAGTGAATCTTGGGTCTCGATCGTAAACTATGGATAACGGCATACCATGCGATCTTACAATCTCGTTTATGTACATATGAGCAAGACGTTCAAGTGTATAAGTTTCTCAGATCGGTAAGAAATGAGCGAGACTTGGTCAATCTATCAACAATGACCCAAATCGCATCAATGCCTTGAGAAATCTTAGGAAGACCCAGAACTTAAATCCATGGTAATGTGCTCCCACTTCCATTCGGAATTTCAAGTGGTTTCAATGGACCTTTTGGTACTTGATGCTCCGCTTTAACTCGTTGACAAGTTAGACACCTTGAGATAAACAAATATATCTCTCTCTTCATATTGCTCCACCAAAATGTATAGCGAATATCATGATACATTTTGGTACTCCCGTGATGGATTGCAAATGGTGTGTCATGCGCCTCCATCATGATATTATACTTTAAATCGTGGTCGTTAGGAACACAAAGTCCGGAGTTGACTCAAGTATTCCTTCTTCATCGATTCTTGCTTCGGCATAGCACCTCTTGCACTTTCTTTTCATACGCATCGGCTCAGTGTCCTCAGTAGCTTGAGCGCCTTTAACTTTATCGATTAAAAGTCGGTTCTACTCAGATATTTGCTATCATCACATGCGTCCTCGAGTCTTTAACTCTATCTCCATCCTTTGCAAGTCACACAAAATGGGCCTTTGTGTTGACAATAACGCACTCGCATTTCTTGCATACGATCTTCTACTCAATGCATCGCCTACCACGCTCGCTTTTCCAGGATGGTATTGGATGGTATAATCATAATCTTTCAACAAGTTCAAGCCAACGTCGTTGTCGTATGTTGAGTTCCTTTTGAGTGAAGAAATATTTGAGGCTTTTATGATCCGTAAAGATCTCCACTTTCTCCCCATACAAGTAATGCCTCCAAATTTTAAGTGCAAAGATAACAAATGCTAACTCCGGATCATGAGTAGGATAATTCTCTCTATTCTTTGAGTTGTCGCGAGGCATAGGCTATAACTTTTCCATGTTGCATAAGAACACATCCCAACCCTTTGCTCGAAGCATCATCAGAGATGACAAATCCTCCGAGCCAAATGGTATTGTCGTAACAGTCTTTGAAATAAGTCTCTTCTTGAGTTCTTGAAAACTCTTCTCACATTCTTCGCTCCAACCGAACTTTGTATCTTTTCGAGTCATTTGAGTCGATGGAGTAGCGATTCGAGAAAATCCTTCCACGAATCTCCGATAATAACCGGCTAAACCGAGAAAGCTACGACGCGGTCCATCGATCTAGGTTGTTCCCGACTTTGAATAGCTTCAATCTTTGCCGGGTCAACAGATATTCCATGACTTGATACCACGTGCCCAAGGAATGCTACTTCTTGAGCCGAACTCGCATTTCTTCAACTTGGCATAAAGCTTATATTCACGAAGCTTTTGGAGTGTCGACCTCAAGTGATGCTCATGATCTTCACGGCTTTTGGAATAAATAAGGATGTCATCAATAAAGACGACCACAAAGTGATCTAAATATTCCTTGAATACTCGGTTCATCATATCCATGAAGGCAAAGAGAGCATTAGTCAATCCAAAGGACATGACTAGGAATTCATAATGCCCGTATCTGGAAGTTCCAAAGCCGTCTTTGGAATGTCGGTGGTTCTAATCTTCAATTGGTGATATCCTAACGAAGATCAATCTTTGAAAAGAATTTGGCTCCTTGCAATTGGTCAAACAGTCATCAATACGTGGCAATGGATACCTATTTTGATGGTGACATGATTCAACTCCCGATAATCAATACAAAGTCGCATACTCCCATCTTTCTTCTTCACGAATAGAACAGAGCACCCCAAGGAGAAGTACTAGGACGAATAAAGCCAATGTCTAACAATTCCTGCGCATTGGGTCTTTAACTCACGAAGTTCAATAGGAGCCATTCGATATGGGGCTTTGGAAATAGGTTTTGTACCAGTTCAAGGTCGATACAAAATTCAATTTCACGCCTGGGGTAGGGGGAAGTTCTTGGGGAATACGTCAGAAATTTATTAACAATAGAAATATCGCTCAAAATCGACGTATTTTGTTTAAATCTGATATGAGCTAAGAAAGCTTGACATCCATTTTTCAATAAACGAATAGCTTTATGGCTTGAGATGACCAGTGATTGATTTTAATGGTTTGGTCGTTTGAATTAGCATAATAGGTTGATTAGGAATATGAAAGCTAACAACCTTATTTAAAACAATCAATTTTTGCATGATAAGTAGTTAACCAATCAATCCCTAGAATCACGTCAAATGCAAGTATTTTTAATGAAATAAGATCGACAGGTAATGTGAGGGTACCGATTTGAACCAAACAAGACTTATAAACAGTGGATGTAATGAAGGTTTCTCCCAACGGAGTTTCCACAGATAAGTCAAAGTCTAATTTCTCCGGAGTCAAATTTAATCGATGAGCGCAAGTAGGAGAAATAAAAGAATGGGTAGAACCGGTATCAAATAAAGTGTAGACTTCATTAGAGTTTATGATAAGCTTACCCGTGATGACCTCATTCGGGTTCCTTGCTCTCTGGGAGGTCACAACAAACGCTCTCCCTTGCACTACCGGTTTTGACTTTTCTGGGACGGCCTTTGGTGCCTCCATCCTAGTTGAATTTGTCTTCGGTAAACGACAAAATCGAGCTAAGTGACCTTCTCTTCCACAATTATAACATGCTTTTAAGATGGCACACGCCTCGGACCGATGTGTCCTCTTCTCCGCATTTGAAGCATATGATAGGTGGTCTTTCTCCTTCCTTAACAACGGGTCTTTGGTCTTCGACGTCTTTCCATCATTGTTGAATCTCGTTTCTTGAAATGTCCATTCTTATTGTTTTGGTACGATTACCATAGAAGTGGTTACCATATCCGCCTGTTGATTCCTCCACGCTTATTGTCACCGCTTCGATGACTACTCTCGCCGGTATTATAACTTTGCCTTACCGCTCTCTTTTAGTTCGTTGACTAGTTATCGCGCTCCACTAATCGAGCCCTATTTACAACATCTCGAATACAAACACGCTTTATGAGAAATAAGATGTTGGACGTATCTCGACTTCAAACCTCTTAAAAACATTCGCGCCATTCTCTCTTCATTATCCACAAGTGGGGACGAAACCGTGATAACTCCGCAAATTTTGCCTCGTATTGCGACACGGCCATATTGTTTTGTTCCAACTTGATAAACTCCACCTCCTTCATGTGGCGAATACTTTCGGGAAAGTATTTGTCGTTGAATGACTCCCTGGAACTTCTCCCAAGATATCTTGAAGACAATGAGGTTGAGTACGCTTTTACCGATTCCCACCAAGAATGTCGCCTCTCGCAAGCAACATAAAGGCTAGAAAGGAACCTTTGCTCCTCGGAGCATCCCAAGACATCAAATATCTTGGTAATCTGCTTTATCCATGCTTCCGCTTGAAGTGGTTTTGGCTCTCCCTTAAACTCGGTGGTCCCAGCTCCTTGAATTGTTTAGCGGTGACCGCCCGAGAGTTTTCCGTGTTTCCACCTACGTTTTGGACAGAGTCGCTCTACTTTCTTTGTTGCATAAATTGCATAAAGCCTCACGAACATTTGATCATTCATCATTTGGTCGGTGTTGTTGTTTGCATGAGGATTGTCGCCTTCACGATGCACATTATCCACGATTATTGATATGTGGTGAATCAACGATCGCTTTGTGCTCCATTGCTATTCTCAACATTCTCGAGATGTCATTTTCGAGACATCGCCACAAAACAAAAGATTAATTGACATTTAACAATTATCTTTATATTCGACCGACCAATAAAATAGCACAAAAACTTAGGTAGGTCATACTAGCGAAGGTATTCCCGTCTCTCCCTCCTAGTACTTTTCTCACATCTTAGCAGGATCATATCCTTAGCTCGATACCTGTTGTGACGCCCCAAAATTAGGTATACATCACCCATCTTGGGTCGCCACTTACATGGTATGTAATTTAAATACAACTTATTAACATAAGCGCTGTGGTACAATATCGACATAAAGCGTAAGTTTAAATACAAATATCGTCTACTAGATATTATACAAACTCAAACAAAAAGTCCTCATTACAATTATTATCACACTATTTCACGAGAATAGTGAGGACTACTAATGCTATCTTCGTGGACCATCACTGCTTCCCCGACTCGTCCCGGCCTATATTCTCATTTCAAGAGAAACGGTGAAAGAAAGGGTGAGCTCAACTAGCCAAAGAAGAAATATTATGACTAAGATAATGCAAAATAAATTATCAATAGTCTTCAACAATGTTAAACCGATAAAATACAATAGACAACCGGTTTAAGCTGCAATGAATATGCAATCCATTAAAAGAGTCAAGTAGAAAATAAAATCTACTATCTTTTATGATTTTAAAGGTTTTTCATCATCAATTATATTTGAGACTCACTTTAATAAATAATCCACATCATCGAATCACCCCGCACTCTGGCCGAGGATATTCTTTAGTATCACGATCACAATTATTCCCGCACTACTACCAAGAATAGTTGTGTATTCATTAATGGTCATGATCATGCCAACAATCATCCATCAATGCACTACTACTAACGAGGATTTTTACCACATCATTTGTAACATTACGGTCATGATTACACCGAATAATCCTCGGTCATAATCATACCAAGTCCATCCATGCTCTATGTGCCATGATGACTTTAAAAAAATATAAACATGAGGATGATGACAATGATATAAGAATTCAATAAAACAAGTTCAAGAATTATTTTATCCAGATTTATTAACGCCCAAATTGTCAACATGATCATCTTTGTAGAGAAAAATTCAAGAATGATCGAAAAATATTTCCATGAAAGATCTTTGGATGAAACGCAAATATCAAGGATATTCTACTAATTTCATGGAGTATAGAAGTCATAGTTTTAACCAATTGGGTATAATAAAGAATGGAATAACAAAAGAAATCACCATGCATGCGGTACTCAGACAGACAAAGAGTTATTCAAGCAGAATAATAATAACGGAACCAGTCGGTGAAATTCACCGCAAGCGAGGATGTTCCAAAGTAATAATAAAGATGGAACCGAGATCCGGTGTAAAACACGAGATAGGATATTCCAACAGAATGATAAAGACGGAACCAGTCCGTGTAAAACACATGCATGGATGTTCCAATGTAATAATAATAAAGCGGAACCAGTCCTGTGTAAACACATGCATGCGAGGATGTTCCAATGAATAATAGAAGAATGTCACCAAGTATAGGGTAAATCGCAGATACAAAAGTTATTCCAATGTAATAATAAGCAATGGAATAACATAAGGATTTCACCAAGTATAGGGTATGCCATATATACAAAGTTATGTATAGGGTATGCCACTTTTACAAAGTTATTCCAAATGAATAATAGTGAATGGAATAATGAAGTTCTCTTCAAGAAGAAAGAATAACATTTCACCGTAAAAGAACTGAATAAAGAAGTAGTGAAGTAAAGTATACTCTTCTTCTTTCTATAACTTTTCTCTATAGCTTCTCTCTATAATTTCTCTCTCTAGAGTTTCAATGAATTCGTAAGAAAATAATGAAGGAATGAGCTTCTATTTATAGGAAAATGGAATGCATAGTAACTAATCCATGAAGCGGTCCAGATTGATTTACTTTAATCGACGGTCCATAATTAAAGCAAAATCTTTTAAATAAAATATAATATATTCTATTTATATAAAAACATTTTACTATGCAAACACTATGCAAAAACACTATGCAACACTATGCATAATAAAATATAATATATTTTATTTATAAAATAACTTTAATAAAGTATTACATTTTATATAAAAAGATGTTTACATTTTATTACGTTAATAATACTGAATAAAACAAAAGCGTCATTATCGCATTATAATAATTCATATTATTAATCGTAATAATGGAATCAAACTAAGTGACTTCTCACATAAGCATCAATAATCAATACTGGTGTCTTTACTATGCAACCACACGACATTGTATTTTTTACTACCGAGTAGTTCAACAAAGATCAACCGGTAAAACTTCCGCCGTTATTTCAATAAAATATTTTTGTCTTTTTCTCAATCCGATAATAATTACATTTGTGGGGTCCACCAATGATTGAGCCATTGTATGCGAATATTCTCGCTAAACCTAATATTCCCGACCAATCGAATATAATATAACCACTTGTATACTTTGCAAAATTTATAAATATTACCCACAACTATAACATTATATCAAATTATTCCATAATATTCAAAAATAATATTTATAGAAAATTCATCTTTATTTATAAAAACTGGGGTCTTACAAACATCAACATAACTCATAACACCAGACAGATCTAGACGTTACAAAATCTTGTCAGACCTGATATTATGATTTCTGGGTTACCCATAAATCGACTGGTCATGCCCGGTCAACGGGTTTTGACCGATTATAACTTACAATCTAGACATCCAATGACTATTATTTAACTTGCAAAACAAAGACCACATATCACACTATGGATCTAACACATAAAACAACAAA
Organism: Panax quinquefolius; assembly: GCA_020205615.1. NCBI lineage: Eukaryota > Viridiplantae > Streptophyta > Magnoliopsida > Apiales > Araliaceae > Panax > Panax quinquefolius. Next base: position 21,177,429 of record CM035168.1, on the reverse strand, counting down.
AATCAACATTAGAGAAAAATTTATGGACTTTGATATTAGCTTGTCAGGCCACTCTAGGGTTCAAGAACAATTTTTCAAAAACTCCATTTTAATGCCTTTTGATGCTATAGATCTGTGATATATCATCATAGATCATCTTAAAATATCTTCTAACACTGATTTAAACACATAAACATAAACATGAACTTAGCATACATGATCTAGGTATAGTTTAGGGTTTTACCTTTATAGTCCAATCCTTTATCCTTGATCTCCTATAATGATCTTGATGTTTCTACGGTTTATTTAGTGACTGAAATACTCAAGGAATTCAGAGGTTTGAGAGAGAGAAAGAGTTGTTGAGAGTTAGTACATAAATGGGCAACTTTAGTAACTTTTCTCTCTCAATATCTTTTATAATTACTTAGATGCAATCTATATAAATAAAGTCGCTGCTGATTTGCTGAAGATATAAGCCACAAAGTCAATTTAGTAGGTGAACAACTAAAGTTGTTGTCTAATCTTACAAGTTACCAATTAAAGAATGTGAAAAGGGCAGTATGGTCATTTGCATCGTCATTTTAATGGCAATCTAGACAATTATCCGACCCTTATGGTTTAACCCTAAGGTTTTAACCCTTAGGTTTTCCAACTTTAGTTTCCAAAAATTTCTAATTAAGGTTTTTAAAATAGAAAATTAAGATTTCAAATTTAGAATTAGGGTTTTCAAATTATATTAGAGTTTTCTAATCATATTAAAGTGTAATAATCACATTAGGCTTGCTAATTATGATTAGGGTTTCCGAATTAGGGTTTAGGATTCCTGAATATGAAATTAGGGTTTCTTGACATTCGTTTAGGGTTCCTAACTGTACGTTAGGGTTTCTAAACTTGAGATTATGATTTCTAATCCCTTATTATGGTTTACTAATTTTAAACCTTATCTGATCAATCATTGATCAAAATTTCTCTTTAGTACAAACACGTTCTTATCAATTTAATTATTTTAATTATATTTTCTACGAATCCCCATCTGTAACTAGGGTTAGGGTTTTAAATTCGCAGTTAAGCATAACTCTACTCTTATTTCTCAGTCAATACACAGATTGACTAATTCTCAAAATGTGTATCACAGATACACAACACAATATTAACAGTCAATATTAATATTAAAAAAAATATTCATAAAATTCAGATTATTCGAAATCCCGGGTTATCACACTAACTAGGGTAAGTTCTTAAACTCATATGATTGTGGCAAGTTCCTGAACTTCCAAAGTGTGGTAAGTATGATGAAATATATTGGGCATAGAAAACTTCTAAGGTAAGATTTAAGAAATTTTGGTATAATAAGCATTGATGGTGTTAAAGATTTGATAGAATGAAGCAATGAAGTAAAGATTGAAGTTGATGGAGAAACATGGATTTTCTAAATCTTCTAGCTCTGCTAGATTTTCAAAATTTATTGACTTCGTGCTGATGTTTGCACTTCTATTTTCTCAAAAAAATTTGGATCATGTGATTGAACCAATTATGTTTAAAAATAATACCTTTATTCTTATGTCTATGCTAATTATTTCGGCTAAGACAAAAATGATTTGAAATCTTTCAAAATTATATTTCTAACGACGTGCATCATTTGATATGGTGTAGAAATGGTAAACGATGGAGTCATCAATGCAATTGAACCTAGTGTTGGTTGTGATCGAAAGATCGTCAGCCCACTATGGTATGATGTAATATGACAAAGTCACTTAATGGCGGAATCATCAACGTACAACTAATCTAGTACGCTATCATAACGTCATAAAAGAATTTTTGGTTTTCGTTTAAATTATAAAGAAGGTCAATTAAGTTCGCCAAATTATTTCGATTGATGTCCGAATTATTGATAAAAGTCTAAGATATTTGATTCGGCTAGACGATTGTTGAAAAATATTTTTGAAATTCAAGCATTCTTGAGTATTTGTGCCGAACCAGATTGCTCAGGTGAGGATTTAGATGTTGAAAAGCTGAGGTGAACAACCCTATAAGGAGACATGTTTTTGGGGACAATGGTTCTGAGTGTAACGCATGTAGTCATTACAAAATACTACGTTACGACCCAACGTAGTGGTAGAATAGGTTGGCCACCTAGTGTACATGTGGAGGGTGTTTTCAGTCTTTGTGATTGATAAACACTCTAGTTTGCAGTGTGAAGAATTTGTTGAAGCATTTGTAAACCTGGAAAAGAGTTCACAGTCTTGTGACCCCTCAGCATAATTTGGAATCTAAGATTATTCCTACTACTTCCCGATTATTGAAAAATTATGGAAGATTCTTATTCTTCTGAGGGATGAATGTAGTAAGTAAAATGTTCCTTAGAGAGGAAAAAGTGGTAGAATGCATTGGAGAAAGTTATAATAATAAAAAATTTCCGAGAAGAGAATAGATAAAAATTATTCAAAAGAATATGTAATATTCGGGATAGAACTGAGTAGAGGAGGTCTCGGTGATTCTGAGAACGAAATCCTTATAAGGGGGAGAGAATGTAAGAACCTGAATTTTCAGAAAATATTAAAATAAGAATTTAGTAGATAAAATTCTTAAAGTGTGAGATGGGTTCGAACAAGAATATATATGTGTTACGAGGTATGTAGTATTATGTTACATAAGGTAATATGAGCTATGTAATAAGTGATGATGTGTTTAATAAATATATATCATTATTATTTGTAGAGATGAATTAATAAAAAGATGGATAAGATTTATCTATCGGCATTAAATAATTTAAAGAATTATTTTTTTCATCGTAGTTGGTGACATTAAATATCTTTTATAATAACCAATTTCTTGAGTATGCGTACGAGTAAGTATCAAGTCTAAGGCAGTACAACTGTACTCTTTAATGGTGGATGTATAGGAGCTGGGCTAAACAATTCCTTCAGAGAGCGGAGGTATATATGAATGAGTAACTGATCTAACTCACTATGGAAACAATGTAGACGAGACAAAAACTAATTTGTTGGTTGTTTGTGGGAAACCACTCAGTGTACTATATTTAATACTATTAAAGACTTGATGTGTGCTAGGTTTAGACTTGTATGCGTGTACGTTGTTGACGAGAGAAGGAAATCGATATACCTTTAAATTGGTTAGAAAATTATTAAGTAATTTGATACACGGCGAGAAGTGAAGATTAAAGGAATGTATGTATGTGTCATATATCTTGAATTATGGAAAGAGATTATATATATATATATATATATATATATGTGTGTGTGTGTGTGTGTGTGTGAGATCTTTATAGTTAACTAACTATTAAGGGAAATAGAATTTGAACTTGAAGTTAATCTCTAAATCATTGAAGAATATTGTGGTAGATGTTAGCTAACTAGTATAATAAGTTAGTAATTTAATAGTATGAAGTATTCATGAATTGAAGCTGAGGTTCTGCTTAAGCAGAACTGGTCCTCTGAACTTGGTATGGCTCAGCTGCACCATTTCTAAGCCTATGACCAGCGCAGCTGCGCCAGTCTGTAGGAAGTTCTGACTTAGTTTTTGAAATTTAAAATGTAAGAAAAATATACCGAGGACTCATATAAAGGTCATAAATGGTGAATTAAGGATTATGTGTTGCATAAAGAAAATGGAAGGAATATGTTAATTTGATATTTTAAATATATTACATAGTATTGTAATATTTGAAAGATAAGTGATTAATAAAAGTAAGTATCAATATAATTATAAATGAATATTGGTTAGAGATGGGGGGATTAGATTAACACTTAAGATGTGGCTGAATATATAGATGGAAGAAGTTGTCTTGGGACAATCAAATAATTATACGTATAATGTATAATTTAAATAATTAATAGAGTAGATATTAATTATTCTAAGTGTAAAGGTTGTACTTATTATAAGTATGTAATTATTTAAGTAAGCTAAATAATTTAGCATTATGATAAAGTGTGACATAAAATTTATATTAAATAAATAATAAAATAATATGGAATTGGGGAAAAGCCAAACGTGGCCTAGACCCCTAATATTTTATTATAGAAATAATGAGCTTTAGTGATATAATTCCAGTAAATGAAATAAATGAGTCTTGTGCGGCTTGAGTATTAAAGTTAAACTAGACTGAAGGTTTGACTGGAATTATTAAAAGAGAATTAATGGAAAGATCATAGATGATTAATAATAATCATTATGATATTTAATGTGATAATGGGTTGAAAGTACCCAAGTGAATGATATTGAGTCCAATTAAAATATTATTTGAACTAGCCCACATGTACATAGATTATATAATATGGGTATATATAATCCCTAATTTTCCACATTATAGTAACAATTGTACATTAAAAATAAGTGTCTCAAACTAAGCTCTATTGTTGGGATTTAAACCATGTCCCAAAATCAGTGTCTCATTAATTATAATAGCCGTAATAGGTCATTGGCCTAACACTTCAGTTGCTGAGAATTGATAATGGCTACCTAGAGCTAATAATGAAGGGAGGGATGGAGGAGGAGGGAGTAGTTTACCAAATATTCATTATCCATCATCTTCTTCTTCTTCATACTAGTTCAAAACATTGGGCAAAGTTATTGCTTGGATATTAATTCCTCCATAAATACAGCTCCTTCTTCTATTTCCCATTGGTTTAGTTATTTGAGAAAATTGTCTATGGAAGGATTAATTGAGAAAAATCAGAGGTTAGGAGAGCTATGGTTAGCAAATTGGACCATTAAGAAGGTAACATTTCTGTCATTTATGTTCTTGAATTCAAGTTCTTCAACTCTTAGAAAATGGGCAAAGGTGCAAAAAAACCCCTGATGTTTACACGGATGTCCCACTTCCACCCTAAACTAATTTTTTTTCCAAAAGTACCCTTAACGTTATATTTTTGGGTAAACACACTTTGGCGTTAATGTAATTTTTTAAAAAGCGAAACTTTTAAAAAGCGGTTTTTAAAAAATAGAATTTTTAAAAAAAGATTTTTAAAAAATGAATTTTTAAAAATGATTTTTTTAAAAAAGACTTTTTAAAAGCAAATTTTTAAAAAAACAATTTTTAAAACAATTTTTTTAAAAAATAGAATTTTTAAAAACGAAACTTTTTAAAAGCAATTTTTAAAAAAAGCAGATTTTTTAAAAAAAATAGATTTTTTAAAAAATTTTTTAAAAAAAATATAATTTTAAAAAGTAATATAAAAAAAAGCAGAACTTTTTAAAAGCGCTTTTTTTTAAAAAATAAATTTTTTAAAAACTTTTTTTAAAAAATGTAATTTTTAAAAAAGAGAATTTTTAAAAACAAATTTTTAAAAAACAAAATTTTAAAAAAGCAGAACTTTTTAAAGCGCTTTTTTAAAAAAAATAGAATTTTTAAAATGATTTTTTAAAAAATAGACTTTTTAAAAGCGATTTTTTAAAAAAAGTAATTTTTAAAAATGACTTCTTTTTTAAAAAACAATTTTTAAAATAATCTTTTTAAAAAATAGAATTTTAAAAAACGAAACTTTTTAAAACAAATTTTTTAAAAAATAGATTTTTTTAAAAGCAGCTTTTTTAAAAAAAACATAATTTTTAAAAACGAATTTAAAAAAAAAATAGAATTTTTAAAATAGATTTTCTTTTAAAAAAAAAATTTTTTAAAAATAGAATTTTTTTAAATAAACTTTTTAAAAAAACGGAACTTTTTAAAAGAAGATTTTTTAAAAAAATGTAATTTTAAAAAAACATATTTTTTAAAAAAGGAATTTTAGTATAATAGAATTTTTAAAAAGCAGACTTTTTAAAAAATAGAATTTTTAAAAAAATGTAATATTTGTATTTTAGTATTTTTAAATTTATTTTTTTAGTATTTTGTATTTTTTAATTAGTATTTGATGTAAATATGTTATGTTTTGAATTTTAGTATTTTGATTAAATGATGTAAATATGTTATGCTTTTTTTTATTTTGAATTTTAGTATTTTTTGTTTTGATTAAATGATATATATTGTTTTATTTAAAATTTTTATTATATTTAAGCATGTCACGTCATCAAATTTTAACGTCGTTTATCTTTTCTTAACTAAGAAAAGTAAGTGACGACCAAAAATGTTAATGTTAAGGGTACTTTTGGAAAAAAAATTAGTTTAGGGTGGAAGTAGGATATCCGTGTAAACATTAGGGGTTTTTTTGCACCTTTGCCCCTTAGAAAATTATAATGAAAAAGTCACTTTTGAGTCACAAATTTGATGGCTAAGTATTGTTGTAATCCATGAATTGTTGCTAGATTTTGTTAATACAGTTAAAAACGAAAACAACGAGAGTTAAACGGACCAATTTAGTTTAGGAACGATTTCGTAGTGAATGATTTCGCTAAATTGTCAAAACATGAACATTTGCATGAACATGAGTTATAGATTCATATTTGGGTTAGTTAATGTTTATGTTAATTATTGGGTATTTGGTATGTTGTAGTTTTATGAGTTACAAACTCATAGAATCGAAAACAGACTAATTTGGATGAGAATAACTCATGTTATGAAAATGGGAAGGAGTAGGGGTCTGTAAAATCACAAAGAATAGAGTCTGAGAAGTCATTTTGCCTCTAGTAGCAATTACTACGCCTCCCCAAGGCCAATTTTAGTGTGCAAAACTGTAGGGCTTCAAGTGTTGGGTAGAATACTTTGACCAGCTGTAGTAAATTAGGCATAACATTTTCATACAAACTCTTATTGAAGTGATTCAAGATGACCCGGAACGAGGAAGAATATACCTACAACTTTTTTTCTTTAAGTGTTTCAATTTGAGGTTGTTAGGAATGGTCAAAATAGTCATCTTTGTGACTATTACGTATTCAGAGGTGATCGGAGAGCGTCGAACGAGCACATACGCAAGTATAGTCCTCCCAACTATAGAATATATTATTCTAAGTGATATAACATGCAAATTCATGATATTATACATAACATATAAGATTACCTTACTCATAATAGAGTGCCTTGCATGGTTAGGTCGGCATGATATGGATTTAGAGAAAAGAAAACTTAGACGTTTTGAAACAAATATTCATGAGAATTATGTTATCTAACCTCTAAACTTATAGTATGGCATGCTAGTACTATTTATGTCTTTAAACATGACCTATACGTACACTTATCTAGTTTGACAATAAAAGTCATTAAACCATGTTTTGAAAGTAAAATTTCAAGTGATAAACGATGCTAACTATGAATAAAAGATGTGAACACCTATGAGCATGCATAATACAACTTATGTGATCTCTTTATGTGGGCATAAGACCAATTTAGTAGGAATTGTGTTTACATGACTCTGTTTGGCCCTAATTCCGTGGGAATCCTAAATTAAGCCCCTAATATGAGAAATAAATCTTGATGTGGTCATGAGAGTATGTAAAGATCTCTAACATGGGTGTCTAATAATTGTTAATGTCTTAGTATATAAAGGATTTGGTTGAAAGAAGAAGCTCAACTCAGGTCAGGTTAGAGGAAGCGGTCATTTGTTGGCCGATCCCTAAGCTTCTAACTGGGACGCAATTGCATGGCTTGAGGCGATAAAGCGACTATTTTAACTTTGATCTGAACCTTTAAAGCATATGTGTAATGAATGTCTAAAGCTATAATACTTGACATAGATGATGTTTTAAGCATAAAAGCATGTAATGGTTATATAAAACACAAAGTTGTTAAATTTTATTAAAGATTGAAAATTGTAAGAACAGTGTCGATCGCGTATCTATAAACTTTAAAAATGTGTCGAACACATAGCGAGTCAAGTGTGTGATAAAGATTTATGAATGTTGATATGAAGCATGTGTAGCTAAGGTGTACTATATATACATAGCTATTCTAAGAGTTTATTAAGAAAGTAAATGGAAGGTCTTAAAAACTAAGATAGAGAATAATGTAACATTATTCTTATATTAAGAATGTATGAAATATATGACTTGTGGATATGAATCCATGATTATATAACTGTGTAGGAATACATAAAATGTAGATAAGCTTTAAGTAGTTAAGTCGTAGTTGATAAACTACGAATCAGGCAAGTCTTTCAGTTCCTATTTGTTATATAAATTCGATAATTGTTAGTTGAGCTATATTATGCCATGAGAATGTCGATGTATATATATGAAATGCATATGAGATATGTATGAAATGTGAAAGTTGATCTTTGATGATATTCTTGTGATGTAAATCTCTATGCCTGTTATGTGTGAAGTAACATGCATAGTAAATATTAATTGATTATGAATGCTTGAAATGAGTATATTATTATATGCTATGGGCTTCATGAAAATTGTTAAAATTGCAGGGCTGTCGAGCTCACCCTTGCAAATAACCACTTTTGTAGGTTAAGGACTCACGGTAAAGATTATGTGCTACTTGATTGATAGACTTCAATAAAATCGAAGGAGATTGATTTATTTATTTAAATATATACTCTTGAACCTTGTTTAGGTTCTAGGAGATGTACATGATAGTAGTTTACAATGTGTAATACATGTTAAGTTGTACTATGTGATACATAGAGAAATTCGAATCGAGATATAAATATTTATACAGTAATTCGAATAGACTGAATCATAACATAATTTGATTCAAGGATATGTAATTGATTCAAGTTAAGACATCAATAAAAAATTTATTTTTAAAGGTAAGTAAAAAAGTTTAAATTATTTCGCATATTTATATAACATGGAATATGATGTAAGACAATAATGGTAAATGACCAAATTTGAAACTTATAAAAGTTTGGGGTCATTACATAGATCCTGGAAATGGAAAGAATTTATATTATAAATTGTAAAAAGTAAAGTTATATTTCATTAAGTTATAAATAAAAGATATAAATAGTTTGACGATAGTAGTATCGTGGTGGACCGGATCTGAGGTTCGAAGGGACCTGGATTTAGGGGCGTCATGTCCCCCTTATAAGGATTCTAACCCCAGAATCTCGATACACTAAGTAAACAAAGGGGGAAAATTTTCTTTCATTTTACTTTCGAGTTCCCATATTGCTTCTTCGGCATTGTGGTTCCTCCAAATTACCTTCACCGATGGTATTATCTTATTCCTTAGGACTTGTTCCTTCTTATCAATAATCTCAATTGGAAGTTCCTCATACATTAAATCTTTTTCTACTTTAATAGATTCATACTCTATTACATGCTTGTAGTCCGGTTTATATGGACGTAATATGGATACGTAAAATACATTATGTATACATTCCATCCTTGGAAGTAATGCTACTTCATAAGCTACCTCCCCTACCCTCCTTAAAATTTCAAAAGGTCCTATAAACCTTGGACATAGCTTCCCTTATTTTCAAAGAGTATCTTCCTTTTCCAAGGCGACACCTTCAGAAAAACATACGAACCAACCTCGAACTCCCTCTTCTTGCGATGAGGATCTGCATACTTCTTCTGTCTATCCTAAGCTGCTACTAATCGAATTCGTATTAACTTCACTATGTTTGCCATTTGTTGTACCATCTCAGGTCCCAACATCCGACGTTCAACTACTTCATCCCAACATAGTGGAGTTCTGCACTTCCTTCTATATAAAGCTTCATAAGGCGGCATGCCTATACTAGCGTGAAAACTATTGTTGTAAGTGAATTCCACCAAAGGTAGATGTTCGTCCCAACTCCCCTTGAAATCCATAACACAAGATCTTAATATATCTTCCAATGTTTGAATTGTACGTTCACTCTATCCATTAGTCTGAGGGTGATATGGTGTACTTAACCTCAACTGCATTCCCATTTGCTCTTGCAAACTCCTCCTGAAATTCAATGTGAATCGTGAATCACGATCCAACACAACTAAAATTTGTACTCCATGTCGTGAAATAATTTCCTTGACATAAAGTTTAACCAATTATTCTAGATTATACCTAACTCCTATTGGCAAAAAGTGAGTTGACTTCGTCAAATGATCCATTATTACCCAGATAGCGTCGTACCCTGTCTTCGTCATTGGAAGTCCCACCGCAAAATCCATTGTGATATGCTCCCACTTCCACTCAGGAATCTCTAGTGATTGCAATAATCCACTCAGTCGTTAGTGTTGAGCCTTAACTTCTTGACAAGTTAAGCACTTACTAACATATTCTGCAATCTCTCTCTTCATGTTTGGCCACTAAAAGTTCTGTCGAAGGTCTTGATACATCTTGGTGCTACCCGGATGTACCGAGTACCTCGAACTATGGGCCTCTCCCATTTTTTCTTCATTTAATTCCGCATTACATGGATCCCAAATTCTTCCTTCAAAATAAAGCAATCTCTTCTTGTCAAGGTTATACTTAGTCTTCTCTTCATCCTCCATTCTCTTCTATATCCTTTCTCACTCCTCATCATTAAGTTGTACTTCCTTAACTCGTTCCAAAATCGTTGGTCGAGTTCCCATGGTAAATAACGTCTCTACCAATTCACTGGGAAACCTAACTTCTAGCTCCATTCTCGCCATCTCCGTTACCAACTCATTCTGAGTTGTTAACATTGACAGCTTTTCCTTACCCTTTCTACTTAAGGCATCGGCAACTACGTTTGCCTTTCCCGGATGATATAAGATAACACAATCGTAATCTTTTATCAATTTTAACCATCTTCTCTGCCTCATATTCAACTCCTTCTATGTGAATATATATTTCATACTTTTATGGTCTGAATATATCTCACATTTCTCCCCATATAGATAGTATCTCCAAATCTTTAATGAAAAAACTACTGCTGCTAATTCTAGGACATGAACAGGATAGACCTTCTCATAATCCTTTAATTGGCGTGATGCATACACAATGACCTTGACATGCTGCATGAGCACGCAACCCAGTCCTATATGCGAAGCATCGCTGTAGACTACAAAATTTCCCCTATCATCCTGTAGAGATAATATAGGTGCCTCACTTAACCTCTTCTTTAGTTCTTGAAAACTATTCTCACACTTCTCAGTCCACACATACTTTATAAACTTCCTTGTCAAATTTGTCCACGGAGTAGCTATTTTAGAAAGTCCTGAATGAACCTTCTATTATATCCCGTTAACCCCAGAAAACTCCGAACCTCGGTTGGTGTTTTTGTCTATTCCCAATCATTAATTGCTTCCACTTTGGCTGGATCTACTGAAATACCATCCTTATCAATAACGTGCCCTAGAAAATGCACCCTTTCAAGCCAAAATTTACACTTAGTGAATTTCGCATACAACTTTTCCTTCCGTAGTGTTTCCAATACTAATCTTAAATGTTCAGCGTGATCTTCTGGCGTTTTAGAATAGACTAGAATATCATCAATGAACACTACGATGAACTTGTTCAAATATTGTTTGAACACTCTGTTCATCATATCCATAAATGGTGTTGGCGCATTAGTCAACACAAATGACATAACCAAAAACTCGTAATGACCATAACGAGTTCTGAACGCCGTCTTAGGTACATCCACTTTCCTCACTTTCAACTGATGGTACCCCGTACACAAATCTATCTTAGAAAAATATTTTTCCCCTTTCAACTGATCAAATAGATCATCGATCCTGGGAAATGGGTATTTATTCCTAATCGTTAACTTGTTCAACTCATGATAGTTGATACAAAGTCGTAACGATCTATCCTTCTTCTTTACAAACAATACCGGTGCCCCCCACAGAGAAACACTCTGTTGAATGTACTTTCTACCTAATAATTCTTGTAATTGAATCATTAACTCTTTCATTTCTACCGGCGACATCCGATATGGTGCCCTAGAAACTGGTGCCGTACCAGCTAATAAATCGATCATAAATTCAATCTCCCTATCCGGCGGAATACCTGGTAACTCCTCGGGAAATACATCCTCGAATTCTTGTACTATAGGTATCAGTTCCAATGATGTTCCCACTCTCTGGGTATCAACAACATGGCACAGGTATCCGATACAACCCTTCCTCAATATTTTCCTAGCTTGTGTCATAGGTTTACGCTTTTCCTTTGACAATCTGTTAACGCTCCGTGGTTAATCAACCAGTCCATCCCAAGAATTATATCAAATTTCCCCAACCTTATCGGTATAAGATCTACTGATAATTTGTTTCCTCTTATACGAAACAAATTTTATGAATATATTCAATAGGAATTAACTCTTCATTTGCTACCTTAATATTTAAAGGTACTTCTAATATTTCCGGTAATAATTCTAATCATTTAGCAAATTCACATGCTATAAAAGAACAAGTAGCACCCGAATCAAAAAGTACATAAGCATTTATTTCATTGATCGGGATAATACATGTTACTACATCCGCTGATGCAACTACATCTTGGACAATCGTATTAAAAGTACGGGCAATAGGTATACCCGGTGGTGTTGATCCAGTAATAGCTAACTTACCACCACTAGCACCCTTGCTACCCTCCGACCCCTTCTTTGGGCAATTTCTTGCCATATGGCCCATTGACCCACAAACAAAACACCCATGATTCTTCTTAGGGTTAGGAAAATTGGGTGATATATGACCCTCCTGTCCACAGTTATAACAAACAGACTTCCCTTTCAGACAGACTCCTAGATGCGCCTTCCCACTTATCTTGTATGTTTCAATCCTACGCTTAGGATCCCCTTGTTTTGCTCCAGTATTCCCAAGGTTAAAACCCTTTCTCTTTAGCATACCACCACTACCACTAGCTCCATCCATCTTGGATACTCCATCTCCCTTATTCTTATTCTTCCTCTCCCTCTCCTTATGGTATTGGCTTAAAGCCTCGCTACCACCTTCGGCAATAATTGCCTTTTCTAGAATGGTTCCATAAGAAGCACTTTGAAACACGGAAATTTGGCTATTGAACCAGGGTTTCAATCCCTGCTCAAATCTACGAGCCTTACTCTCCTCAGTGTCCACTTGGTGTGGAGCAAATCTTGCCAATTCATTGAACTTGACTTCATATTGGGGAACCGTCATGTCCACTTTTCTAAAAATATAATCTCCATCCTCCCCTGCATGCTTATGTTGCCTCCTTTTTGGTTTTCAAAAATGGACTCTAACTCATGCAAGTATACATGGGTCAACAAGTAGTAAGTATCGATCCACTGAGAAAGGTGATAAATCTAAATTATCATGCAACAACTTAATCACTATTTTTATATGTTCAAACTATCAACCAATAAATGAATTTATAATTAAATCAATTATCAACAGAATAAATAAATATTATTAATTAGAGGCAGTAATCAAATTTGGAAAGATATGGCATTCTAATATCATCTAATGCTTCATCTAAAATGTATGCTTCATGTTATGTTTACTTATTAAATATGGAAAGCTAGTCAAGAGCACATAAGTGAAACACAGCCATTTTTCAATGAACTATGCCCAATTTACACAAAATCCACAATTGATAGAATTCATCCAATCATCATAAATACTAAACTAACTATATGTCTATGTGAATTTACAGTATATATGATTTAAGCTCAAACTCTCTCAATGACTACAAATGGTGAAACTGTATATGCCTATCCGAGTCATGAATCACAAAGCCTAACACACATAAGCTTTATAAACATATGTCATTATGATCTAATCTATACTTATATTTCATTTTCCAAATCCATACAAGCAATTATTGTGAATGATGATCAAGCATTCGTACATTAAGCACAACCATAATGGGCAATCCAATATTAAATAATTAACATTACAATCAGTCATACATATATAAACTACGCATTAAAATCCATTAGAATCCCAAAATGGAATTTTGTTTATTTCTGAACGAAAAGCCATTATGGGATTGAAATAAAACTTGGAATTAAGAGATGCAATCAATAGATATAAGAGAAATGATAGAGCAAAACTGATAATCCCTATTGTAACTTATGTTTCCAAGCTTGTTCAAATCCACACAAATCTCTAGAATTAAACACTAATATTATTAACCTATCTAATTAAGGAGAGAAGCTTGAAGTTTATAGAAATGCTTCCAACCCTCCCTATAATATTCTCAACCTAAGAATATTGATAATAATAATGTAAAACCACGTTCAACCATATCTTCTCAGATGAGCAAAACACGCTCAAATTCAAATTTCAAAAAGTTATCATTTTTAACTGAATAAGACTGGCGCAGCCGCGCAATATTACTCTTCAGATCAAGCGCGAACGCGTTATAAGAGTCCCTAGTGTATGCGTGGCGCGGGCGCGCCATAGCCCTTTGTAAATGGAGCACGCGGTGCCATGATCGCTAATTATGTCTCTATATTCCTTCAATAGAAAGCGCCAAGTATAGCTTGAATGGCGTAGCAGCCCACACTTTGCCATCGCACTTTGTCTTACATTGTCTTTTTTGTTGTTGCTGCTTTTTGTTCTTCATTTCCTCTCTTTTGCAGTTCACACTTGCTATAGTCCACATTTCCATGTTCCAGTTTAGCTGCTCCAGTTTAGCTGCCAACTATACTCTTGCTCAAGTCCACATTTCCATGTTCATGCTAGTTCAATGCCACTCCATGTCATTGTAATAACTCGGGATTTCGAATAATCTGAATTTTATGAATAATTTTTATTTATTTATTTTATTTAATATTGATATTGATTATCAATATTGCGTTGTGTATCTGTGATACAAGTTTTGAGAATTAATCAATTTGTGTATTGATTGAGAAATAAGAGTAGATTTGTGCTTAATTGAGAATTTAAAATCCTAACCATAAGTTCGAATAGGGATTCGATAGAAATCGCAATTATAATAAAGGTATCTATGAGTACGCATTTGTATTTTATATAGTTATTGATTAATGATTGATCGGATAGGGTTTAAGATTAGTAAACCTTAATAAGGGATTAAAAACCCTAATCTCAAGTTTAGAAACCCTAACGTACAATTAGGAACCCTAAACGAATGTTGGGAAGCCCTAATATTAAATTTGGAAACCCTAAGCCCTAATTAGGAAACCCTAATCCTAATTAGTAAACCCTAATGTGAATGGTAACCTTTAATATAATTAGGAAACACTAATTATATTTTAGTTATCTTAATTTTTATTTTAAAAACCCTAATTAGAAAATTCTAAAAACTAAAGTTGTAAAACCTAAGGGTTAGAACCTTAGGGTTAAACCCTAAGGGTTTGGACAAAATTCAAGAATGCCATTAAAATAATGATGCAAATGACCATAGTACCCTTTTCAAATTCTTTAATTGGTAACTTGTAAAATTTTACAATACCTTTAGTTGTTCACCAACTTTTGACTTAGCATGACCTAATCCTCCAGCATATCAGCCTAGCTCATCAGCAATTTAAGCAACATACATTGTATTTAAGTAATATATATAGATTTGAGAGAGAGAAAGTCCACAAAATTAGTTCATTTGCACCCAAGCTCTCATCAACTCTCTCTCACCAAACCTCCAAATTTCATAAGTGTCTCAGTCCCTGATACATCCCCTAGATCACCAAGATCAGTTAAGGAGATCTAAGATCAAAGATTTGAAACTAGAAGGAATAAAACCGTAAATCTACTTTGATCTTGTATGCTTAGTTAGAATATGCGTTTATGTGATTAGAATCTTGCTAAAGGAAGTTTTATGGTGATCTACGATGCTCTATCATAGATCTATAGCATCAAAGTGGGTACAAATCAAAAAAATTCAAAACTGCCCAAGAACACTAAAATGGGCTGACAAGCATATGTCAGACGCCACAGATCTTTCCCTGTTAATGATTTGTGGTGTTTTATATTTTGGGTTTGTAGTATGCATGAGTACTTTGATCTGGAAATGGAATCAGAGCAATTGGATGTCCAGATTAGAAGATATTGTTGGTCAAAGTCGATTGATCGACCATGACCGTGTGATTTTTGGGTAACCCAGAAATCCATAAACAGTGTCTGACAGCGTTTTGTAAAGCCTTGATCTGTTAGTTTTTAAGTGTTTTGATGATGTGTTTGTATCTAGTTTATAGCCTGACATATGTGCTTTATATTTATGGCTTTAAATCGTGTAAATAATCAATAGATGAATTTCTGGAATTTCCAGAAATTCTTAGCATGAACCTTCTGACAAGGTTTAACTAGATTAAATCCGGTGATTGTTTTGTACTCGGACTGAAATAATGTTACATATGTATTACCTAACACAAGGACTACAGACTTGGACCTTAATAACAACAAATTGATGACCAGAACCTAGAAGAAATCGACCTTCAATATATCACCATGAAACTGTCTGGGTTTCTGGGTTACCTAGAAAACCTAGAACAACTCTGACAACGGTTTTTAAGGCTTAGATCTTGCGTTTGAATAGTTGTGTGACCGAAGTGACAGTTGCTAATTGTAGTCAAACGTGACCCCTTGCTATCTGACTGACAGTGTTCTTGAAGCTCAAAAACACCTGAAGCGGCAGAAAGTGTCGCTATAGCCTATAGCGACGGTTTTAATATTTTTATTTTCTGAATTTTTGAAAAATACTTAAAAATGAGAAATAAATTCTTAAAATTACAAAAATGGTTTTAAAAAGTATTTTAAATTATGAAAAATAACTTTTGATAATTTTGGATATTTTTTGTTAATATTTATAATTATTTAAATATTAATGGTATTTAATTTATTTAATTAGTATATTAAATAAATTAGAGAAAAAGATTTTTAATATTATAAAAATCATTTTAAATAAGAATAAAGTGTTTAAAAATATTTTGAGTTATAAAATATAACTTTTAATATTTTGGAGAATTTTCATTAATAGTTTAATATTAATGATATTAAATTTATTTAATTATTACATTAAATAAATAATGGAAAAATGATTTTTTTATTATTTAAAATCAATAAAATGAGAAAAATGATTTAAAAATATTTTAAGTTATAATTAATGACTTTTAATATTTTGATAAGAATTTCATTAATATTTAAATATTGATTATGATGGTTAAAAATGATTTTAATTATTTTAAAAATCATTTAAATAGAATATTGGTGATAACTTTAATATTTTGACAAATATATCATTAATATTTTAATATTATTAAATATTAATGATGATGGAATTAAATGATATTTAAATCATTTAAAAATGATTCCGGTGTTTGAAAAATTATTATAGATTATAATATTTGTTAGAAAATTATTAAAAGCTTCCGAAAAATATTATAAATGATATTTGACTTATCTAATATAATATTGAAGCTTTTAGACCAAGTTTAGTTGAGAATACAAGTGTTAATTGTCGATAGACCTGGCAATATAAGTAGTTAACTGTTGGGTCAAACCATATTAACTGGAACCAAATGGGTCGGTTAACCATTTTTATTTATTCAGGTTGGTTAAAGTTTGAACCCATATTTTTAAAACAAATATAGTTAATTAACTGGTTAACCATTTTTCAACCCATATTCTATTCAATTGCACTCCTCTCTCTCTCTCTCAGTAACCGCACCAAACACGATTATTTTTTTTTGGGTGGGTGGGGTAGAGGGTAGGTGGTGTATACATAATCGCTTAATATTAATTTATTTTGGGAAAGAGTAGTAGAGGGGTGGGGATGGGGGTGGGTGGGGTATACATAATCGCGTAATATCATTTTTTTGAGAGGGAGTGTTGGGTGGGTGGGTAGGTAGGTTGGTGGGGTTGGGGTGGGGTGGGTAGGTAGGTGGGGGGGGGTGGGGGTGGGAGTGTAGGGTAGGCGTGGATGGGGTATACAAAATTGCTTAATATTATTTTTTGGAGGGAGTTTGGGTGGGTGGGTAGGTGGGTGGGGGCGTGAGGGATGGGGTGGGGATGCGGGATCTTGGTAAGGGGTGGGGTGGGTGGGTGGGTAGGGTGGGGGTGGGAGTGGGGGGGGGTGTGGGTGGGGGTAAGTGGGGTGGGTGGGTAGGTGGGTGGGTGGGGTGGGTGGGTAGGTAGTTGGGGTGAGGTGGGGTGGGTGGGTGGGGTGGGGACGGGTGGGTGGGGGTGGGGTGGGTGGGGGGGTGAGTGGGTGGGGGTGGTGGGGGTGGGGTGGGGGATCTGGGGTGGGGATGGGGTGGGGTGGGGTGGGTGGGTAGGTAGGTGGGGGTGGGGGTGGGAGTGGGGGGTTGGGTAAGCGGTATATACATAATCACATAATATTATTATTTTTGGTTGGATTGGGGTGGGGTGGGGTGGGGTGGGGGGTAAGGGGTATATACATAATCACATAATATTATTTTTTTAGTGGTAGTGGGGGTGGTGGGGTGGGGGTAAGGGTTTGCGTGGGGTGGGTGGGTAGGTAGGTGGGGGTGGGGTGGGCGTGGGAGTGGGGGGTAAGGGGTATATACATAATCAAATAATATTATTTTTTTTAGTTGTAGTGGGGGTAAGGGGTATATACATAATCACATAATATTAGTGTCAAATCAGGTCTTCATAAAACCCATAACCCATAACCATATTAAAATGGTTAATATGGTCAATATGGTTTTTAACCATAACCATATGGTTCCAACCCACATTATCCATATTAAAAATGTATAATATGGTTTTAGTTCTTAAATGGAACCATAACCATATTTTGAAAACCAAAACCAACCCATAACCATATTTTGCCAGGCCTAATTGTCGAATAGGGTGACCAGTACACCGAGAATAGATTGAAGTCTAACCAGACCAAACTAGTTAGACTTGATGAGTGTTTATATAAGTTATAAACACTAATGTGGCTATGTGGTAGTGTGTGTAGGAGAAAGATTGACTATCAATTACAGTATTATGTGTTATAAATTATTGTGCTAATTGTGAGATCGATATTATTGGTTATAGGTCTTTCGAACGCAGATAAGTATATTGTGTAGCAGTAATCAACGCGGAAGGCAAGCTTCCTTAACTCAACCTTGAGTTATATCTGTTCAATAATTATCGTGGTTAATTATTGTTGATTAGACCATGTTTGAGAATTATTGTTGATTATTCGCAGTTAGTGCATATTTATTAATTCAAACTGAATTAGTAATTCTGAAAATATACTTGGAGAATAACTGTTGTTGGATATTTACATCCGCAAAAGCCATTATGGACAGTACAGATAATTCATGTCTATTGTCGAATTGTGTTGAAATGTGTCTTAGCTAATTATTATGGCTAGACGAACTTTTGTTAGAACTTGATATGTTTGAGAATAAAATTCAATTATTATTGCCAGATCGATTCCAAATTTTTTGGCTAGATCGAGAAAGTGATTAGATATTGAAATCATTGTATTTCGTTGTTATAAATCAAACTCTGATTATAAGACTAAGAAGAATAACCTTTTTATATAAAAGGGAACATTTTTCGTCATAAATTCGGCCTTTCCGCGCGTGTAAGTATTATGCATAATATAGGGTACAAGGAGTTGGCCGCTCTAAGTACTTGTAGAGGGGTATGACATAATCTTTATTGTTATCTGATACACCTAGGTATATCAAAGTATATCTTTGATATTTACTCGAGAAGAGAAGTTCAAGATCCTTTGTGACCACTCAGCATAACTCTGGAAAATATTTTCATCCTGTTATCTAGGTATATCAAAGTAAATCTTTGATAGTTACTCGAGAAGATAATTTCAAGATCATTTAAGATCACTGAGTATAAACTCTAGAGAATATTTCTAAATTGTTATTCAATTGAATATCGTAGAAACTTTGAAAGTGTTGTACCCTTTCATTATGGAACTATTGTGTTGCATAGGTTGCGAGAAGATTGGTTAGAGAAGAACAAATTGTTCAGCTATTTCAAAGTTCTCCGAACTTTGGTGTCATTCTATCAAAATAGATAGTCTGTTATTCTTTATTCTTATACATTAATTGTATATCTTAACTTGTGGGGAAAATTTGTTGCTCACCCTTGTTAAATAAAACTTTTCAGCTAGGGATGAAGTGGCAAGAGGCGCTGTGAAGAACAAAGGCAAAGGCATAGTGATAGAGTAGTTATGAATGAACATTATTATTATGTTATGTTTTGTAAACCCTTTTTGTATATCTAAGGGTAAGTTTGTAATGTTAAGGTTAGATGACCTAACATGAATGTATTAACTATATCAGTTAATGTGGTGTAATATTCTATTCATCAATGAATGGGTAGTTAGATGTTAATTATATTATGGATCGTGAGCACCAAACTTGGGGGTTAGGTAACCCGGATTTGGGGGTGTCACAGGTTGGTATCAAAGTTATAGGTTATAGACCTTAAGTGGAGGGGGGGACCCTAGGAATATAACCATAAGCGAGATAAAGAATACTCATCTACAGTACTAAGTGAGGGATTGCTGAAGTGCATCAATAGTGAGACATGTGAACACATAGTTTGAGAATTTGGGACTGGTGAAGTACTAATCAAGTTGTTTAACTGACTGTAGGATGTCAGGAGAAGATGAAATGAGTACAGAGATGCCAGTGGTTGTTGCACCAGTGCCAGTAGTCGAGGTGCCAGAACAAAGTGAGTTAGTTGTGGAAGTTGGGAAAGATGAGCCCATGGTGAATCTGGGAAGTGATCGTGATGATTATCCCGAGATGTATCTGAGTGGTGATGAGGAAGCAGATTCCGAAGACGCTAAGGTGGAAAAAGAGAATAAGATTAATGTTGGAGAAAAAGATCAAGTATCTGCAGAAGTACAAGAACTCCAGAGAAAAGTATTTCTCTTAGAGGAGTTGTAGAAGACGGAAAGGTCGTTACGCGAGATAACCAAAGAACAGAACAAGTTGAAGGCCCAGGTGGAAAGGATGAAGACTGAAGGTGGTGGATCATCGGAGGGAATAGCCAAGCAGAAGAACAAGAGCGAGAAATCAACCAGTAGATAGATTGGCGAATTTTAAGGACTTTAAAGCGGTAGGACCGCTAGAATTCAAAGGAACAACGAATCCGATTGAAGCCCAAACTTGGGTGAAGGATATGGAGAAAGCATTCATCATTGCGTGAGTGGCAGAAGAGCAAAAGACAGCTTTTGCAACATATCTGATGAAAGGAGAAGCCAATTACTGGTGGGAGACTAATCAGGCGAGAGCTGGTACAACTGTGGTAACTTGGACAGGATTCAAGGAGTTGTTCTTTGAGAAGTACTTTTCGTCGAGTATATAGGCTCGGATGGAAGTTAAGTTTTTGAAACTGAAACAGGAAAACATGTCGGTGTCTGAATATGCTGCTAAATTCAATGAATTAGCGAGATTTACACCTCATCTGGTGGATACAGAATTATGGAAGGCGGGAAGGTTTGAGAATGGGTTGGAGCTGGGTATATACAACAAAGTAGCCGCATTATAAATAAATACGTTCGCGGCTTTGTTGGAGAAAGCTATCATTGCTGAAAGGGGAAGCGAAGCTGCATCCCATTATAATCAAGGAAAAGAAGAAGAAGACAAATGAAGGAGTTCGAACAAAAGGAAGTGGAGCGAGAATACCCAGTCGGGTAACAAGACAGAAGGAAATAATAAAGGGAGGGAGCCATGTGCAACTTATGGGAAGAACCATTTGGGAGTTTGTCTGAAGAAGAAATGTGTTTGATATAATTGTGGTCAAGAGGGGCATATGTCATCCAATTGTCCCAATTCGAAAAAGATACAAGGTTGTTTTGCGTGTGGATCGACTGATCATATGGTTCAGAACTGTCCAAAGAGGAATGTAGAGAAGGAAAGTATCAACAAGGGACCTGGTAGCGTAACCTTGGCCATTAAAGGACCTGCATAGCCAGGAAGACCAACAGCACATACATTTAACATGACGGCGCAAGATACAGTAGCTGCCCAGGAGGTGGTGACAGGTAACGATTTCTCTTAATACTTAAATTACGCGAGTAATATTGGTTAGATATCGTTGTGAATTTTTTTCTTTTATAGATCCAACTCACAGGTTAGAATATGAGACACAATTTAATATTGTGTTGATAAGAATGAATTGATGATACAACTTTAAAAGATTGTAGGGTATAAGAAAGTGGTGATTCCGAGGACAGAATCCTTATAAAGAGGGGAGAATGTAATAACCCGGGATTTTGAATAATCCGAATTTTACAAATAATTTTTTTTAATTAATATTGATATTGATTATCAATATTGCGTTGTGAATCTGTGATACGAGTTTTGAGAATTAGTTAATTTATGTATTGATTGAGAAATAAGAGTTGAGTTGTGCTTAATTGAGACTTTGAAACCCTAACCCTAAGTTCGGATAGGCATTCGATAGAAATAACAATTATAATGAAGGTATTTGTGAGTACGTGTTTATACTATATAAAGTTATTGATCAATGATTGATCGGATAGGGTTTAAGATTAGTAAACCCTAATAAGGGATTAGAAACCCTAATCTCAGGTTTAAAAACTCTAACGTATAGTTAGGAACCCTAAACGAATGCCGAGAAGCCCTAATTTTAAATTTGGAAACCCTAAGACCTAATTAGGAAACCCTAATCCTAATTAGTAAACCCTAATGTGAATGGTAACCTTTAATATAATTAGGAAACACTAATTATATTTTAGTTATCATAATTTTCTATTTAAAAACCCTAATTAGAAAATTCTAGAAACTAAAGTCGTAAAACCTAAGTGTTAGAACCTTTGGGTTAAACCCTAAGGGTTTGGACAACAGTCAAGAATGCCATTAAAATAATGATGTAAATAACCATAGTGCCCTTTTCACATTCTTTAATTGGTAACTTGTAAAATTTGACAATACCTTTAGTTGTTCACCAACTTTTGACTTAGCATGACCTAAACCTCCAGCATATCAGCCTAGTTCATCAGCAATCTATGTAACATACATTGTATCTAAGTAATATATATATAGATTTGAGAGAGAGAAAGTCCATAAAATTGGTTCATTTGCACCCAAGCTCTCAACAACATTCTCTCCCACCAAATCTTTGAATTTCTTAAGTGTCTCAGTCCCTGATATACCCCCAAGATCACCAAGATAAGTGAAGGACATCTAAGAACAAAGATTTGAAACTAGAAGGTATAAAACCCTAAACCTTCTTTGATCTTGTATGCTTAGTTAGAATATGAGTTTATGTGATTAGAATCTTGCTAAAGGATCTTTTATGGTGATCTATGATGATATATCATAGATCCATAGCATCAAAGTAGGTAAAAATCAAAAAAATTCCAAACTGCCCAAGAACACTAAGATGGTCTGACAAGCATATGTCAGACGCCACAGATCTTTCCATGTTAATGATTTATGGTGTTTTATGTGACGCCCCCAAAATAGGTCCACACGACCCATTCTGAGTCGCCATATATCATACTATAAAAATCAAATACAAACTTCATTTATACAATTGTTGAACTGTCGTGCAGAATACGACCACAGTTAAACTGTGAGTTTTAATACAAATGCATATAACTTTCATGGTCCCTCGACCACAACCTTACAATGGTAAGTCTTCTCTTGACATATAACTATCTCCACCGTCTACAATTGAACATTATGTTTCAACTGTGACGCCCCAAAATTTGGACACCCATATCTCGAATTTGGTGCATCACGTGCAACTACGAATATCTTACTAAAATCATCAACAATGGAAATAATATAATAATTTACATTGATATAATATAAATATTCGCGTCCCAAGGTACCGTAACCATTACTACGACAATTCAATGATTAAACTTAAACATAACTTAATCATCCTTAAATACATCATAATAAGCATAACAATAATAATAATAATACTTCTAATCTTAAAGGACTAAATTATACTGTAGCCTTGCCCTTTCCCTTGTCCTTTCCTGAAGTACCGCCTTGCTCTGCCTTAACTGTAATGTTTTTAGGAAGCAAGAATGAGCAACAAGTTTGCCCAGCAAGTAATATAGCCAGAAGAATAAGCAGTTATAGCATTTAAATCTTCAAGGGTATAATAATAAGTGGTAGTTCAAGGATATCAAGAAATATCAAGAGTATTCAATAGGTGTCGCTATAGACTGAAGGATATCAATAAAATTTTAGGATTTATTCATTTCGAGGTTCAATATGAATGAACATTGAGCAGTCACTAAGGACTAAGGACTCTTACTAGAATTAACAGTATTATACTGTAATCCAATATAAACGAGTACAACAGGTGATCAGCCTAAAGTACCCTACGTTATGCATAACATTTAATCATACTCATGTGCGCACGTCAGTTCCCCGACAATATAATTTCCCCTTCAATGAGGGTTGTTCATCTCAGTAGATTTACGATAGTCTGCACCAAGTCAATTGGTTTGGATAGCTTTTAACACATAATAATAGTCTAGTCGAATTAAAAGCTTAGACAACTTTTATAATGCATTTAAGAACAATAAGTCCAATGCTTGCAACAACGTTAAGGTATACAAATGATTTTTGAATAGAAACAGATATTTGCTTGATATAATTATGGTTGATATGGCAACAATTTGAATGTATACATTGTAAGAAGTAAGGAACTTGCCTCGTTCGTCGATTATGTTTACCTTTGACAACTTATCACGTATACTGCCTATAATATAATAATATAACCGTACAAATTAGTGATTGTTGAAAACCAACTCACTTAGCTATTAATCGTACGTTATCCTAGTTTAAGGTACTAGTCTCTCATACAATACATAATTTTGAAAAATACTACATTTCTTACTTACTACACAATTATGCTCACAAATAAGAAAACTATGCACATAACATTAATTTATTAAATTGTTGCTCAATTTAGTTTACCTGAACTAATTTTATTAATTAGAGTCCAAAAGGACTTTTCACAACCTGCTTGTTTATTGCTACAAACCTGCACTCATTTTCTTTTTGATTGATTAATAACACATTAGAGTGTAGCTTAAGGGTAAATACACCTACCCTTTTTATTACTTCTCTAAAAAAATATAATGCACATAGTGTCACAATTTAATGTTTTAATGTTATTATTAAATTATTTCATTACCTCCATATTGGCTAATCAAAGTACTTCTTTGAAAGACATTACAAATATAATACATAAACAACCCCACTTTAAGGAAACACCCTTCTTATTGTATTTAAATATCACTCTATTTATCCTCAAATGACCATTATGGAACAACAATTTTTTTTTAGAACCAAATCCTACGTTTGGTCTTGCTGGAGGTACTAAAAATATAAAAAAAAATATGTGTTTGATATATAGCCTTTTAAACCTTCACATTGCCCCACATTTTAAATGTTTAAGATTACATAATAGGTAAGGCTAAAGGATCTTTAATTTCCTAGCATTGCAGCTCCTTTAATGAGAACATGTAACCACCAAATTTTTGAATATGTATAGCAAATTTTCTTGCACAACTAGGAACCATGTTAGCCTTAAAAATAACAGCCACAAGTAGCAGTCTTATTGCATGAAAAATAAAAATAATTCACATGTAGTAACATATTATTGATTATGTAACAACTAATCATTTTTTTTTGTACAACTAGACCTCATGCTAACAGATAATTTGCCTTAAACATAGTAGCCACAAAGCAGCATTCCTATGACACAAAAATGAAAAGATCACATATATCAACCATTTAATAGACACACCAAAACCGTCCCTTCTTTCTTTTCATTTACATGCTTTGTTTATTTTTTTTCCACTACGTAAATCATTTATGCATTCTTGCAAAATTAATTTATCTAGTTTAAAGGCATATTACAAGAACTAACGCCTTATTAATTTAGCATACAAACATCTAGTTTAGCATACTAACTCTTACAAGCAACACATAATTTCCACATTACTCTTAAAAGAAAAACAAGTGTCTATTAGAAATTAAATGGAAGTAATTTTATTTAACTATTTTGTTTTATACCTTAGCTTGAAAAATTAGAAATGGGTTGCCAAGATGAAGAGTTGTTGCTGCTAGTCCTTCTCTCCTGCTTCCGAACACTCACATTTTCTCTTATACTGATTCTTGCTTTTTAAAAAAAAACTAGAGCAAGGGGTTTATATATACTAAAAGGGGTGCATAAATTAATTAAAAGTCTTCTTGACCATCCCCCTACAATAACTTTATAGCAACCCTAAGTGCTCTATGACATCCCATCACCCATGTCCCATTGTATTGTCAACAACAAAAAAAAATCATACGCAAGCTCCCTTTTTCTTGGATATAATTGAAAGTAGTATGCACACAAGCCAATCATGTTTGATGATAAAGCATATACTTTGTAACAATCTTATTCATTTATTAATAAAAAGTATTAATTTATTAAAGGCTTTTAATTATTTACATGATGCTGTTTTATAATATGTGATAAACCCATAGTTTTAAGCAATGCTTTTAGAATAATGATGATGATCATTCTAATGAGATCTAAATTCTTAGAAAGCTTAAAACTAAAATAGTTCCCAATCATTGGATTATTAAATTGGGGATTAGTGAATCCGGATAGATTGGTACATACGTTGCTTGCTCATTGGATTAGGATGATTGATCTCATGATCATTTGTGTGGAGACACTAAAGCAAGTATGTAGGTGCTTATTAGAGAATAAGTTCATTGAACGTGGCTCGCTAAGGAATACCTAATGGAGTTTTATTTGCCTGTCAATAGGAATTCCTGTAGTGATAGTAGTACAAGTGATCCTTGGACTTGAGATCATCATAGTATCTTGTGTATGATGAGTTATACTTTAACTTATTCCTTAAGACCCTTAGGGTATATCAAAGGGTATGCTTGGGTATAATAAGTTGTACATGGAGATAATGTATGATCAATAAAGAATCTACCACTTCTATTAAAAGAAGAGAAATGTCCAATGTGATTCGATAAATGACAACCCAGTAGTCCTTGGCCAAGGCAGAATGAAATTAGAAAGGAGTTTCTAATTTGCATTATTTGGAGTTGTACATTTAAGGATCGAAATACATATAATTAAATAAAATAAGACTTGACAGTAATTTCATGTCTTATATTTAATTGGGACATTGTATGGTGGAAGGATTGAATTGTATGGTAACTATTTACTCAAAGGTTCTTTTATGATTAATGTTGAAATCTATATTATCTGGAAAGTCGTTGATCGCTAGGGAGGCTTATCCCTATTGTAGAATAAATATTATTTATTTAAATAAATTAATTATTTAATTTATTTATTTAAATAAGATTAGAATTGTTCTAATTGATTTATTCAACCTAGGTTTAATATGGAGAACCTAAAGGGTCACACACCATAAAAGGAAGAATAATTATTTAAGAAGTTAATGGCATAATCGTAATAATATGTTATGTATATTTAATTTAATCTATGGTGATAGAATAAATTAAATAGCTTAATATTATTATTTAATATTTTAGAAATATTAAATATAAATTAATAAGAGGAGTCTTATTAATATTATTACAATTATTATTATTTTAATTTCTAAAAGAGTTTAGAAATTAATTTAATATAAGTACTCTCATTTATTCCTAATAGGATTAGGAGGAAAATTAATTAAAGGAGTTTAATTAATTATCCTAATAAGATTAAGAGCCCATTTAATTAAAAAGAGTTTAATTAAATAATACCTTATTTTAATAGGGTTATTTGATATCTTTATAAGAGAGTCTTATATATCAGATATTACGACTACGTTATTCCAATTGTTGGAGAGTACGCCCCTTTTTCTATACAGATAGAAAAAACCAGGGTTTGAGCCAATACCCCTTCTTCTTGAAAATTCTTCTTCCTTGGTGGATCACCTTTAGAGGCCAAACATTTGGGTGGCTAACGTTAATCAAAGGAAGGAACCAAACCCGGTGGATTCAAGTTGAACGCGAAAAGGATTGGAGGTGAACTTGTACCTGAGGAAGCTCGATCTTCAAGGGTATGATTTTATTCTTTATCTTTTTGTTTAATTAATAATTGTGCATAAAGGGTGATCCGGGTATATGGTTTGTAAAAATTTTAAACTCTGATTTTTACACGTTTCCGCATTATTTTGCAATTTGATTGCGTTCTTGAATATTACAAATCTAACAGTGGCATCAGAGCCAAACCTTTATGCGAATTATTAATTATTTTAATTTGATATTATATTGATATGTGTTTAGAACAATTTAATTGGGCATAATTTAATTGTATAACATTTATATAAAAAAAAAAAAAAAACAGCGAAATACTTGATTTCGCTTACATCACGTGGCTGCTGCCAATCAAAAAATTTCCGTGCAACATAAAAAGAAATCAAGGCAGCGTGAGTTTCCGTGCCCAAGTTCACGGCTGGCAGTGATAACATGGAATAGTACACGGAAATCAAGAAAAAAAATATACGGACTCATTTTTTTTGAAGCAAAGAATGGTACTGCGGTTTTTAAAAAAAAAAAAAAAATTTTACGGTTTTCATGTTGCACGCCAATCAATAATAGGATTGCATACATGAAGTTAGCGCACAAGAATAAAGGAAAACAATCATGAACAAATGTTGCTTCACTTTTTGACCGAATGTTATAATATATATATATATATATATATATATTATTCTTAATTATTTTATAATTAAAATAAAATATTTATTTTAATTTTAAAATAAAAGTTTATTTTAATATTAAAAATAAAAGGAGTTTATTTTAATTTTAAAATTGAATATATATATATATATAATTATTTTAATCTTAAAATAAAAGTTTATTTTAATTTTAAAATAAAAGGTTTATTTTAATCTTAAAATAAAAAGGTTTATTTTAATTTTAAAATTAGAATTTCATGCTAACTAATTAGAGTTGGAATTGGATTCCATGATAACTAATTGGAGTTGAAATTGATCTTTCCTTAAATAAAGGAGTTTATTTAGATATGAAATAGATTTCATATTATTCAAAATAAAAGAGTTTATTTGTGAATAGGAAAGAGAATCCTAATTTCCTTAAATAAAGGAGTTTATTTAGATATGAAATAAGATTTCATATTATTCAAAATAAAGTAGTTTATTTGTGAATAAGAAAGATAATCCGTGTTTCCTTTAATATTTTTTATACATGGAATTGGATTCCATAATTAATTAAAATAAAGGAGTTTATTTTGATTAAAATAAAATAGTTTATTTTATTCAAAATTGGATAAATTAAAATAAAATAGTTTTATTTTGATTTAAATTTGGATTAAAATAAAGGAGTTTATTTTGATTCAAAAATAGATTTTATACTAACTAAATTTGCCCATTAAATGATATCAATATATATATTAAATGTTTATTATTCATGAGATGAATGTTATTTATTGATGCATATGATGATGTGTATGATAATAAATGGGATTGATTATGGACTATTGACCAATGCGATTGGATTTTATTTTAGTTGGATGCATGAATGTATGGGTTTTATTAAATGGGGAATTCTGCGTGCCTCGTCTTTTCTAATTTTTCTTAATGTAAATTCTAACTCCCTCCTATGTACTTCCCCTCGGCTCACGATCAAGGTTTTTATTTATTTTAAATAGTTTTGTAATAGGAATAGTTAGAATTATTTTGAAGAATTGGAGATCAAGGGACAAGAAGCGCTTGAAGACCCCCGTTTGTAATAGAGGCAGGGTTTAAATGTAATAGTTATATTTAAATATTATTTCTTTTGGGGGGTTTGACCTTTTGGTTCACTTGGTGGCTCTAGTGAACCAAACTAGAATAAAAGTCCATAATCAATCCGGGTAGAATATAGTATTCTATATGTGCATGCTTATACTATATATATTATATATTATGCAAACATGCTTGGCGTGTTCATTAATATATGACGCGTATTTTATATATATATGTGCATGCGCTAGCTAAACAAGATGAGACAAATTAATAATAAACCCTCAAATTTTTATATTAAGTCCTAAGCGTTCAAAGATATTTGGAATATCGAGCGTCAGCCTTCTAGCATGATAAAATTAATAGAGTATTAAATATTTAATATGAGTTTGTTGTGTCACCACAAGGCAAGTATTAAGTATTTAAGATGTTAATTATCACATTTGATGCTTATAAAGAAAATTGAACAATATTGTTTTGTTGTGTCACCACAAGGATGATATTTTTCTTTTTTGAATATATGAAGTGCTAGGTCGGACTTAACTTGGATAATTTTGATTCGGGTGTGCCACCACTTGATCAAAATAATCTAAGAGGCAAAAGAAAAGGAGTTGCATAGTTGATGTAATTGACAAAAGTTGTCTACCTATTTATTTATATATAGTTTGTTGTGTCACCACAAGGCTATATACATTTGAAATGTGATCCTTATTCTCACTAGCAAATCTTTAATTAGATTTTGCCGAACTATATAAGTGAGGGTAATATAGTTTGAAGAAAATAGTGGGAGATACCAATTTAAAACAAGACCTAATTTATTTTGGTAATTAATAAAAGAATGTATGTTAAAATGTTGTTGATTACAAATTCATTTTACGAGAATTTTACAATGTCTAAAATTACTATCACTTGCGAAGCATATTAGATGCTAAATTTAGTAATTGAATTAAGCGGATTGGTTAAGGAATTTGAGAATAGTTCTCATGGTGAAAAGCTATCTTATGTCCATAATACGCCTATCCCCGCAATGGTTGCAAACAATGCCTACGAGGAAGATATTGCTACTTTTAGAAAGTGGCAAGATGATGATGCCTGATTAGCTCAATGCATCATACTCGCATCTATGAAAGTAACGAGCTTGGCGTCGGCATGAAACTATGGATGCTTCTACTATATTCCTACACATCAAGTAGTTGATGGTGAGGAAAGTAGGACTAATAGATATCAGATATCTAAGGAGCTCTTCCGATCTAGAATGGCCAATGGCACTATAAATGCAGATAAAAAGTTCTTAACATAATCAATTTGATTGATCAATTAGGACAATTTGGTTTTGTCATGGATGGAGAGTTGAGCCAAGATTTGATCTTGCACTCACTCCGGACTCCTTTCACAATTGTTGTGAATTTTCATATGAACAAGCTAGATAATAGCCTCACCGATTTGCTTAACATATTGAAAAATGTTGAGAGTCACTTTCCAACCAAGAAAGATCAAGTCTTCTTGGTAGGGGCCAAAGGATCTTACGAAAAAAGAAGAGCGATTCAAAGAAGGTAAATGAAAAGGCATAAACAAAGGATAATAAGAACAAAAGCGATACGGATAGCAAAGGAGTTTGCTTCCACCGCAATAAGCTTTGGACAGACTTTGGAAAAAAGCTGCGAGAAGCATCTTGCGAGAGGCTAACCAAAGAAGCTTAGTGAAGTTGATTTAACAATGAGTTTTTGTTCATGGTTGAAATAAATTTTCTTTAAGTCGATGTTCTACTTGGGTATTGGATACCGACTTTGGTTATCATAAATATAGATTTATGAAGGGACCAAGCGAAGTAGAAAGCTAAACAAATATAAGTAGATCTATGTGTGGAAAATGAAGCAAAAGGTTCTTTGCATTAGCTATAGAAACTTATAGTTTAGCAATGCCTACGGGCAAATCTATTAAGTCGATAAGTTGTTATTGTATTCCAGTTCTTGTTAAAAATATTATTTCCATTTTATTGTTGGACAATGAAATCTTTGGTATTATAATTATGAACAATTGTTGTTCTATTTATAATAATAATGTTTTGTATAGAACTGGAATATTACTTAATAAATTTTGTATACTTGACTTACATGAAAATAATTTTGCATATTGAACAAATTAGTATAAGAAAAGGAGATGATCATTCAAAGAGTTGAATGTATGTATTTGTTGAAATACAAGTGTGAATTATTTGAAAGGTTCAAAGAATTCAAAAGTGAAACAGATTGGCAAAGTATTAGGATTCTTTGATCGGATCAAGGAAGGAATACTTGTGCAAGAAGTTTCTAGATCATCTCAAATGGTTTTCTCATAATGGACACCTCTCGATACATAATAATTGACAGATGTATCTGAATGGAAAATTCGTACCTTGTTAGACATGGTGCGGTCCATAATGATTTTACCGACATTCCAGTATCCCTCTAGGATCATGTCCTAGAAATGGCTGAATATCTACGAAAATGGTAACCTCAAAATCCGGCCCCAAGACTCCATAAAAGTTATCGACATGGAGGATTCCTAATCTTAAGTATGTTAAGATAAGGGGTTGTCCATCTTATGTGAAAAGGTTTCAAAGGATAAGCTTGGGACAAGATTTGACAAGTACAATTTATGGGACATCCTAAAGTAAGTTTAGGGTATATGTTCTATAATCCTACTTAGCAAAAGGTGTTTGTTGCGAAACACGTTGCCTTCTAAGATAAAGGTGATTATCATTAAAGGGCTAGTGGGAGGATAATAGATCTTGTAGAGTTCAAGAACCATAAAATACTATAAGTCAAATAAGAGGAACCTGTAGATAGACCTATTGTACCACAACCAAATCGTAAATCTGGAATAGTACTGAAGATACCTAGGAGGTATGGATTCATCATGGATGATGATGATGAGGTACGTATCATAGAAGATGATGATCCAGTTACATACGATGAGGTAAGAGTTATAGTCACTCTCAAAATGGAACATTCGTTTTGATGAGGCAATCAAAAGAGTTTGATTTTATCAAAAATAAGAATGAACCTAGTGTGTACAAAAGGGTCAGTGGGAGCATCGTGACATTCCTAGTTCTATATGTTGATATACTACGGATAAGGAATGACATACCAATGCTACAATCAGTAAAGATAAAGTTGTCTAAACATTCCTCCATGAATGATTTGGGAAGAGTATCTTAATTGGGGATATAAATCTATATAGATAGATTTAAGAGGATGCTTTCGACTTAACCCGAGGCGTATATTCATTTGATGCTAAAGTCGTTTAGCATGGCAAACTCAAGAGATGTCTCATGTCGATGAGCTATGGAGTGTATCTCTCTTAATAGTCCCCACGAGACTCGAAAAGAGAGGTCGCATGAGTGATAATCATCATGCATGATGAAATGTACTGAGACCGATGTTGATCGGTCATATTATGGAGAAGTTCACTATGAGTCGGTGAAAAATATCTTAAAGTGCTTAACCAGGCACTAAGGATGTGATCATATTCATGGTGGGTCTTAATTAAAACTAGAGGGCTTAATGACTCAAGTTTTTGAGACGAGACCAAGACGACGAGAAAAATCCACTTTAAGGTAAAGGGTTACCTTGGACGGTGGTGCGATGAATTGGAAAGGTTCCAAACAATGAAAGAGTTCTTTGGTTTAGTGATAAAGACAAAGTATATAGCTATAAATGAAGGCGCAAGTTGATTGTTTGGATTAAAAGTTCATTCTACGAACTAGGAATAGTTCTAAGTCTCATCTTGGATCTAAACATATGTTGTGGCACTTTCATTTGATTATTAGAATCATTGAAAGTTGGAAAATCACTATAGAGATAGTGGACTCTCATGAACAACATTACATATCCATTAACTAAAGCTTATCCAACAGCAGGATTATCGTCACTTAGAGAAGAAGAGTATGAGATACCATGACGATTGGCTTTAGTGCAAGTGGGAGATTGAAAGTAGTATGCACACAAGCCAATCATGTTTGATGATAAAGCATATACTTTGTAACAATCTTATTCATTTATTAATAAAAGTATTAATTTATTAAAGGCTTTTAATTATTTACATGATCTTTGTTTTATAATATGTGATAAACCCATAGTTTTAAGCAATGCTTTTAGAATAATGATGATGATCATTCTAATGAGATCTAAATTCTTAGAAAGCTTAAAACTAAAATAGTTCCCAATCATTGGATTATTAAATTGGGGATTAGTGAATCCGGATAGATTGGTACATACGTTGTTTGCTCATTGGATTAGGATGATTGATCTCATGATCATTTGTGTGGAGACACTAAAGCAAGTATATAGGTTCTTATTAGAGAATAAGTTCACTGAACGTGGCTCGCTAAGGAATACCTAATGGAGTTTTATTTGCCTGTCAATAGGAATTCATGTAGTGATAGTAGTACAAGTGATCCTTGGACTTGAGATCATCATAGTATCTTGTGTATGATGAGTTATACTTTAACTTATTCCTTAAGACCCTTAGGGTATATCAAAGGTATGCTTGGGTATAATAAGTTGTACATGGAGATAATGTATGATCAATAAAGAATCTACCACTTATTAAAAGAAGAGAAATGTCAATGTGATTCGATAAATGACAACCCAAGTAGTCCTTGGTTAAGATGAATGAAATTAGAAAGGAGTTTCTAATTTGCATTATTTGGAGTTGTACATTTAAGGATCGAAATACATATAATTAAATAAAATAAGACTTGACAGTAATTCCATGTCTTATATTTAATTGGGACATTGTATGGTGGAAGGATTGAATTGTATGGTAACTATTTACTCAAAGGTTCTTTTATGATTAATGTTGAAATCTATATTATCCGGAAAGTCGTTGATCGTTAGGAGGCTTATCCCTATTGTAGAATAAATATTATTTATTTAAATAAATTAATTGTTTAATTTATTTATTTAAATAAGATTAGAATTGTTCTAATTGATTTATTCACAACCGGTTTAATATGGAGAACCTAAAGGGTCACACCATAAAAGAAAGAATAATTATTTAAGAAGTTAATGGCATAATCGTAATAATATGTTATGTATATTTAATTTAATCTATGGTGATAGAATAAATTAAATAGCTTAATATTTATTATTTAATATTTTAGAAATATTAAATATAAATTAATAAGAGAGTCTTATTAATATTATTACAATTATTATTATTTTAATTTCTAAAAGAGTTTAGAAATTAATTTAATATAAGTACTCTCATTTATTCTAATAGGATTAGGAGGAAAATTAATTAAAGGAGTTTAATTAATTATCCCTAATAAGATTAGGGAGCCCATTTAATTAAAAGAGTTTAATTAAATAATACCTTATTTTAATAGGGTTATTTGATATCTTTATAAGAGGAGTCTTATATCAGATATTACGACTACGTTATTCCAATTGTTGGAGAGTACGCCCCTTTTTCTATATAGATAGGAAAAACCAGGGTTTGAGCTAATACCCCTTCTTCTTGAAAATTCTTCTTCCTTGGTGGATCACCTTTAGAGGCCAAACATTTGGGTGGCTAACGTTGATCAAAGGAAGGAACCAAACCCGGTGGATTCAAGTTGAACGCGAAAAGGATTGGAGGTGAACTTGTACCTGAGGAAGCTCGATCTTCAAGGGTATGATTTTATTCTTTATCTTTTCGTTTAATTAATAATTGTGCATAAAGGGTGATCCGGGTATATTGTTTGTAAAAATTTTAAACTCTGATTTTTACACGTTTCCGCATTATTTTGCAATTTGATTGCGTTCTTGAATATTAGAAACCTAACAATAATGGTCCTAAAATGATAGTCTAAATTATGTGTAATACCCAATTCTCTAGAAACTTAGTATGTTGGAATTGAGTTATTAATTCCCAAGGCTAATTGGCTTTTAATTCAATGTGGCTGCCACCATTGTACTAGCTGCCGAAAATGGGTGGAAAAATTTCCATAAGGCTGCCGAAAAATTAAAATAAAATGGGTATACAAAAATCACATGGCTTCCGAAATGGGTGGATAAATAATTCACATGGCTAGGTTCTATTTCCCTTGAGCTTACACACATATTAATAGCATTAAGCTTGAACTCTATTTGGCTAGCCACACACACCCCAACCGAAATTACAAGTAACATAATAGTTTGGCTAGAAAACTCATTAAGTCTGCCTACTAAATCAATTTAGGCCTACCACCTTATCCTACTAGATTTATTATTTGGATTATAAACATGTAGATACTTAATTATTATGGCAACAAATTAATTAATTTAATTTACCCAAATAACACTAAATTACACACCACCTTAATAATTATTAATAAGTTGGGCTATTTCACATAATTTAAGTTACTCACAAAAAATGATTTAGTCTTTCCAGACAAGCTTTCAAACCAATTCAAGGATTTATCAATACTCTGATATAATTAAATAATTTAATTATATCCACCTCTCTTATTATCATCTTTTACTTAGTAATGCATTCCTTCTTTAATTTATTCCTCACTAATTCCATCATTGTGTCACACAAGACATTTCATAAGCTTATCATAATTCTCCATATCTTATCAATTATTAAAAGTTCAATTTAATTCAATTGAGTTACTCACCTCATGCTATGTAAGCATTTATAAAATAAATAATCACAGGCTCTATTTATATAAATATTAATATTAAATCATAAATTACATCAACGAAACTCCAAGATCATATAGGTAGTGCTCGTAGATATAATCATCAAGTGGATGTGCACAACCCTGTCTTATGATAACATGAGGTTGTATGTCATTAGACATCTTGTATGATAGTGGCAAAACACCCTTCCAAAGCCCACCCTATTCGGTTCACCAAAATTAAATATCAAATGACGTATGAAATACGACACACTTATCTAAAGTTCTCCATAAAATTATTTCATACTATTTAGAGAGAACCTCAACAGCTATAGACCACCGTTTTATTCTCCTGTTACCCCCGCTCGACCCAGCTACAATCTTATTAAGCACAACTAGCCCAGTAAAGAATATCATGAGTAAAGATAATTTACATCATCAATAATAAATCAGAGATTTAGAACATATGGTAGATGATAAAACTTTTCAACCACAGTTGTAGCGGAACGAGAAATCCATTAGAAGAGTCAAATAGACCATCAGGTCTATTATCTTCTCCATATTAAAAGTCCACCTATAATGTTTTATCCCTATAACATCAATCAACAATTCCTGTCCATAATCATATGAATAACTCATAATCATAATTGTGATTTTAAATTCCTCTTCGCACCCAGGACGAAGATAATTTTCATCACCTATCTTCACCTGAAACATCAAAAATCATGGTTATACCAAATCACAATTCATGCTCATAATCATACTAATAAATTCATCTTTGCACTACAACCAAAGATATTCATTAACAATTCATCTTTGCACGAAAGGCCAAAGACATACAACTGAATTTTAGAAGAGTCAAGTAGAGCATGATATCTACTATCTTTTACGAATTAAAAGTGTATAATCAATATGTTATCGCTGAGACTCAACTTAATAAATAATCCACATCATCGAATCATCCCTGCACTACGGCCAAGGATATTCATGTAATCATCAATGGTCATGATTATACCGAATAATCCCTGGTTATAATCATACCAATAACTGTCCATCAATGCACTACGTGCCAATGAGAACTTTTGCCACATCATTTATAACATTACGGGTCATGATTATACCGAATGATCCCTGGTCATAATCATACCAATAAACAGTTCATCTATGCACATAAGCCAAAGACACTCATCAATCAATAGTTCATCTTTGCACGTAAGCCAAAGATATACAACTGTAAAACCAATAATCAACAGTCCATCTTTGCACATAAGCCAAAGATATACAACTGTAAAACAAATAATCAACAGTCCATCTTTTCACGTGAGCCAAAGATGACTTTCATCATAATATAAGCATGAGAATGATGACAATGATATAAGAATTAATCAAACGAAATCAAGGATAAATATTAAAGACTTTAAATTTATCCAGAGTTTAAAAATATCCAAATTGACAACATGATACTGCTTTGTGGAGTAAAATTCAAGAATATTATTCATGTACCAAAAATAATTTGGACATAAAAGAAATATATTTTTCGGGTAAATAGTACCCCGCAATAGTACCCTATGAATAGTACTTCGGGAATAGTACCTCGTGAATAGTACCCGGCATGAAAAATACCCCAAATACCCGAGTGAATAATATTCGGGTAAATAGTAATTTGGGTGGATAGTAACCCCTAAATAGTAACTCTTGAATAGTACTCTGACATGAAAAGTGCCCTGAATAACCGAGTGACTAATATTAGAGTGAATAGTAACCAGGGAATAGTAACTCATAAAAAAACCCCAAAGAAAATGATATTCCATGACGAGTACAAAAGAAATGATATCTTATACGAGTAAATAAAATATACGAAACTGCAAATGGATTTTCACCCGCTATGCGGTAATCCACGTAGATAGATCATTTCCACAATTTAATAAAGAATGAATACGAAGGATCATTCACCATGCCTGCGGTAATCCACATAGACAGGTTATTCCAACAAAATAATAAAGAATGGAATAACAGAAGAATTCACCATACATGCGGTAGTTCGCACAGACAGGTTATTCCAACAGAATAAAAAAGAATGGAATAACAGAAGAATTCACCAGGCATGCGATAGACCGCACAGACAGGTTATTCCAATAGAATAATAAAGAATGGAACCAGGTCATGCGTAATCCGCACAGACAGGATATTCGAATAGAATAATAAAGAATAGAACCAGGTCATGTGTAATCCGTACAGACAAGATATTCCAACAGAATAATAAGAATGGAATAACAACAAAATTCACATGGCATGCGATAGACCGCACATACAGGTTATTCCATTAGAATAATAAAGAATGGAATAATAGAAGAATTTCACCATGTATGCGGTACTTCGCATAGACAGGTTATTCCAACATAATAATAAAGAATGGAATAACAACCCTTATAAGTATTGAAAGAAAATAACTCACTTCATGAATACGAAAGAATAATACCCCTTACCTTAGAAAAACTGGATACTGGAATAGTGAGGTAGCAGACTTCTCTTCTTCTTTCTCTCTATAATTTCTCTCTATAATAATTGCTCTATAGCTTTAGTGAATTGGTGAAAAATAATA
This sequence comes from Panax quinquefolius, assembly GCA_020205615.1. Taxonomy (NCBI): domain Eukaryota; kingdom Viridiplantae; phylum Streptophyta; class Magnoliopsida; order Apiales; family Araliaceae; genus Panax; species Panax quinquefolius. The sequence goes on along the minus strand of CM035168.1, from coordinate 21,138,798 downwards.
AAGGAATGAGTTTCTATTTATAGGAAAATATAGTTTTCATAATTTCACATTTTGGGGCTCAAAATATTACAGTATAATACCTTCATCTTTTTCTTCATTTTTAATTTAGTCATGCAAGTATTATCAAACTTTCACCACCTCCCCTAATAGTAAATCATGTGAATCAATAGTAAATCATGTGACTCAATAGTTCTAAACATATAAAAAATTAATTATAGTATAGTACCTTCATCTATACCTCCATATTTAACTTAGTCATGCAAGTATTATCAACTTGCACCAACTCCCCTAATAGTAAATGAATGTGATTCAATAATACACACATGTGAACAAATAGTTATAATCATGTGAATTAATAGCAATTAATTTCTCATTTATCTAATTAATTACCCGATTAGTCAATATAACTTCCAGACATTAATTATTATCCAAATAAATGTCGGTTTCCACTAACACTAGTAATCCCAACACAATGGAACTATCAATTTCATCTTTAATCAACACGAACTTATTCATCACTAATATTATAACTCATAATATTTAATAAACAGGTCATTCACAGGAAAGAGGGGGCTTTCCGATAAGGATTTCTTCTTATTGGCGCGCAATTAGGTGACCAAACCTCTCCTTAACAGAACTTCTAGACATTGTAAATATTGAAAATAATAATATGAATAACTTTGTCGTCTCAATTATTGATTTTTAATAATATATCATATTATGCAGATGATACTGTGACAATAACTGAATCAATAATATGAGAGATATGATGCATCAATTACTGTAGCAATAATTGAGTATAACTGAGTGACTTCTCACGTAAGCATCAATAATCAATACCGTGTGCTACTATGCAACCACGCGTATTACTGTACTTTTACTACTGAGTAGTTCAACAGTTTTAACGGTAACACTTTCGCTGTTATTTTTATAAAAAAATAATTCTATCATTTTCTTACTACGACAATATTTCCGTTTTGGGGACCACGAATGATTGTACCGTCCTACGGATATTTCCCGACAAAATAAGAATATTTCCCGACCAAACTTGTAATACCCGAGAATTTTCACGTATTATTAAATGAATATATTAATGGAAATGAACAATTTCGTGTTATGATATGAGATAACTCAATTATATTAAATAAATGAATAATTGAGGATATGTGGAGTTTGTGGTAAACTCGTTGAAAGCCTTGTGTGGCATGGTGAGAGGAAATACTAATAGTAATATTAATTGTTAATTGTTGTTGTAATATACTATTAGTTGTTCATTGATGTGTGGTAGATTAATTATTTATTAGTGAAGATTAAATAAGAATTATATTAATTAATTGATGATGGTTATGGTAGAATATTGATTTTAGTAATTAACTAATAATGTGTGATTACTATTATTTGCAATGTAGTATATAGATAAGTAATGAATATGGAAAACCCATAAAGGGTTGGATTAATTAATATTAGTATTAATTAAGGAAGTGCATGATTAATTTATTTAACATATAAGTGAGTAAGTTAGTAATATAATACTATTATATTGATAGTTATGTGCATATGTGTAATAATACAAATATATCATGAAATGTGTATGTAACAATATTAATGTGAGTAGACATTAAAATATGGTTATATGATTGGTAGGAATAATTATGGAACTACCTGGACAATAATATTCGACTGCATTACATTATTGTGTATATTTAATGTACTTGGACTATATTATGTGAGGGTATAATTTATCCCTAAAATTTCTAATATGGTAACAATTTCACATTAAGATTACATTATGGGGATTTAAATAACCAAACTAAGTCTAGATAACTAGATTGCGGAGTTTTCTTTCCTTTTTGTCCCAAAATGAAAGTCACCAAGTACAATGCACAGTAACTCAAAGCTATATACGTATTCTTCAAAAGGCTAGTGTAGGAGATGATGGCTAAGCTTGAGGGTGGTTGGCCAACCCTTGAGCAACCATTGTTCTACTTCATTGCACCTTAGATTTTTATTTTGTGTAACACCAATGCCCAGCCCCAAATTTCTTCTATAAATAGCAGCCATGTTCATCAGTAAATGTTGCTTGAAGTAGTCTGTGAATTGCTAAGTACTGAGGGTGAGAGCATACAAGTGTGCTAGAGCTTAGAAGTTCATTGGAGCAAGTTTCAAATCACATTACAGAGGTATAACTCCTCTTTCCTTGTTGCCATTTTCATTTTCTATAAAAATGGAGTCTTGAGTATGGAAATTCAAATTCTTGATTTTATGGAATTATATGTTAATGAAGTTGGGTAATGGTTATAAAGTTGTTATGTGATCATATAAATATGTTGCAATTGATATATGAGTGTTTAGGAATGAAATCATGAGTAATTTTTTGTTTGTTTGGAGTCCAAAAAACATCGCTTCTCACGCTGAACAGTACTACAGCAATTGCTACTTATTGCACGATTCTTGAGTTCATTTTTTAGCTTTTGTTTTCAAGTCTGATCCATATGAGCTAGTAGTTATGACTTAAACTAACATCTGAACATGTGTATGATGGATATGTTGACCTAATATGAGCATGTTTTCATAGACTTGCATGATTAATGGAGACATATGGTTTAAATGGAGATTTGAACCTTAAGTTTTGAAAACCAACTATGTTAAAGATCATGTTCTACAAATTATGAACCTAGTAAGCTATACATTACTGATTTTGCATATAGTTGAGCATGTTGTAGTGTATTTAGTCCTTTGAGCATGGTCGAACTTATTACGCCTTGTGTTAGAAATATTTTCAAGAAGAGACTTAGCCTAGTATGTTAACTTACATGATTGCTACATGTTGTAAATTCTGACTTTGCAAAGCATGTTAGTGTGACTTAGACATGCATGAATAAACCTTTAACTTGTGTTTATGTGATTAGCAAAGAAACATGATCATGTTGAACCTATTAGCAAACTTTGAATGTGAATATTGTCAAGATACCATGAGGACTAAAATCTGACAGTTGTGAACATGATTGATAACACTCTTAGACTTGCTCATGTAGTATAAATGTATACATACCATGCATGTGTGGCATATTTCAAGAAAAGCATGAACGAAGCCTATTTTCAACTAAAGCGGTGTTGGTTTCACATATTCGTTATGAATATATACAAGCATGCCTAATATGAGTTTTATAACTATCTTGTATGTTTAGAAAGCAAGCATGCTAGACTTTGTGGTTTCATGACCTCGAATGACTTTAAATTATAGAAGTGATCAAACTTAGAACCATATTATGCAAGAAGGGACCTAGATTGATCTAAGAAGTATGTGAGAGTCTTTAACATGTCAAAATACATTAGGTATGATTGTGCGTTCGAGACTGGACAGAACCCACAAGGCATCAGCTGAGTCTTGGCATGGTCAGGGGACGGCACAGCTGCACCGGTCCTAGGCCTAGCCATGGTGCAGCTGCGCCAGTCTGGAATCCCAGAAAATGAATTCTAACTTTTGGACAGCAACTTACATGATGCCTATAATGCTAAATGTGATCTAAAACCTACTAAGGTGCATATATATGCGTAATGCTTAGTTGATAAGTTGGTGTTGCATTGAATTGGAAAGTCCATGAGTAGAAGAGATCCTAACCTCGAACCTTCTTGATTTGCTTATAACTAAGTGTTTGGTTTATAATTACTTATAAACTGATTTTGTACCATATGTGCATACTTGAATTGTGTCGAGCTTGATTATAGACTGTGTTAGCTAATTAACATGTTGAATGTATAATGAGTTATACATAGGATTCAAAAATGTTGATTTCTTAAAGTGGATAAACTACGCTTAAGGCAAGTATCTAGACCATATCTTACATTGTGCAAGTTTCCTTGAACCTTACTTTTATTGTGCAAGTATCCTAAACCCTTGCAGTATTATTTGACAAATACTGTAAGATAATCCCTTTGAATACAAGTTACATTACTTTCTCGTTCAAATGAGCTAGTATGTTAAACCCTTGTGAAAGTTATTATTCATGTTTAAATTGGTATTGTCCTTGAATATTGTGAAAGAGTCGATGTCATTTGATTCGGCTAGACTATATGCATGTTTATAAAAACCGTCCAAACCAATTTATTGGTGCGGAAATTTTGAGAACTGAGTTGGACAACCCTTTATGAATAAATATTATTGTGGTGTTATGCATAACATAAAGTATTGTAGACTGATCATCTATAGTACTTGATATTTTATGGTTATCAGTTTAATATTGGTAACTCTAGTGGAAATTCCATAGTCCTTAGTGACTGCTCAGTATAAATTGCTTATCCAGTTGGATACATTGTTAGCCATTGAATTCATATATATCTGTTGATTTATATTGAATTGTTATATCCATGATTCATGATGATATTCTGACACTTTGAACTACCCTAGAGAAAACCCTTTGATATTTCAAGCCTTGTGATATTATATCCTACACCCTTGTTGTATATTACTTGCTGGGCAATTTGTGCTCATCCTTGCTTATTAAAACCTTTCAATTAAGGAGGAACGGGGAGGTGTCTCTGGAACATACAAGGGCAAGGGCAAGGCTACCGACTAGCTTATTCTTTTTATGTTTAAAATCTATTATGTTGTACTAAGACTATGTTTAAGCTTAAGTAGGATTATGTAATAGGTCTTTATTCGATACTATTATGTAATCTATTAAATCGTAGGTTCATGTAGACTTGGGGAATAATTATAATAAATCATTGTATATTATTCTAAAGTAGATTTTCCGTTGTGTATGCATTATTTAGTTATTATGGTTTTACCATGAGAACGTGATCAACCGAATTCGAGTGACCAAGTGGAGGTCCGAATTTGGGGGCGTCACAAAACGAATATTTTATAACAACTTGCATACTTTGAAAAAAATTCGCATATCATCCTTAACTTTAACCTTTTATCAATTTAACCATTTACTAAATAGAATAACTATAAGAAAATTGAATACTTTCATTTCATAAATTTTAGGGTCTCACATTTTATGTTTTGGATTTGTAGTATGCCATGAGTACTTTGATCTGGAAGTGGAATCATTGAAATTGGATGTCCATATAAGAAGATATTGTTGGTCAAAGTCGTTTGACCAACCATGACCATGTGATTTCTAGGTACCCTAGAAATCCATAAACAATGTATGACAACGTTTTGTAAAGCCTTGATCTGTCAGTTTTTAAGTGTTTTGATGATGTGTTTGTATCCAGTTTATAGCCTGGCATATGTACTTTATATTTATAGATTTAGATCGTGTAAATAATCAACTGATTGAACGGAGTTGATGGTCAAAGTAGGCCATTCGGCCATGACTTAGACTTTCTGGAATTTCCAGAAAGTGTTAGCATGAACCTTCTAACAAGGTTTGACCAGATTAAATCTTGTTATTGTTTTGTACTCGGACTAAAATAATGTTACATATGTGTTACCTGACATAAGGACTACAGACTTGGACCTTAATAACAACATATTGATGACCAGAACCTAGAAGAAATAGACCTTCAATATAGCACCATGAAATTGTCTGGGTTTCTGGGTTACCCAGAAAACCAAGAGCAGCTCTAACAACAGTTTTAAAGACTTAAATCTTGTATTTGAATGGTTGTGTGACCAAAGTGAAAGTTGCTAATTGTAGTACTACATTTATACTACACGATTGAAGTCTTAGATTGCCCATAACAAGCATGATCAGAAAATTAAAGGTGGTCAAACGTGACCCCTTGCTATCTGACTGATAGTGTTCTTGAGCCTCAAGAACACCTGCAGCGACAGAAAGTGTCGCTATAGCCTATAGCGACGGTTTTAATATTTTTATTTTCTGAATTTCTGGAAAATACTTAAAAATAGAAATAAATTCTAAAAATTACAAAAATGGTTTTAAAAAATATTTTAAATTATGAAAAATAACTTTTGATAATTTGGGATATTTTCATTAATATTATAATTATTTAAATATTAATGGTATTTAATTTATTTAATTAGTATATTAAATAAATTAGAGAAAATGATTTTAATATTATTAAAATCTTTTTAAATAAAAATAAAGTGTTTAAAAATATTTTCAGTTATACAATGTAACTTTTAATATTTTTGGAAACTTTTCATTAATAATTTAATATTAATGATATTAGATTTATTTAATTATTAAATTAAATAAATAATGGAAAAATGATTTTATTGATTTAAAAATAATTTAAAAATGAGAAAATGATTTAAAAATATTTTAAGTTATAATTAATAACTTTTAATATTTTGATAAGAATTTCATTAATATTTAAATATTAATGGTGATGGGTTAAAATGATTTTAATTATTTTAAAATTCATTTAAATAGAATATTGGTGATTTAAAAATATTTTAAGTTATTATTAATAACTTTAATATTTTGATAAATATATCATTAATATTTTAATATTATTAAATATTAATGATGATGGAATTAAATAGTATTTAAATTATTTAAAAATCATTCCTGTGTTTAAAAAATTATTATAAATTGTAATAATTGTTAGAAAATTATTAAAAGCATTCGAAAAATATTATAAATGATATTTGACTTATCTAATATAATAGTGAAGCTTTGAGACCAAGTTTAGTTGAGAATACAAGTGTTAATTGTCGGATAGGGTGACCAATACACCGAGAACAGACTACAGTCCAACCAGACCAAACTAGTTAGACATGATGAGTGTTTATATAAGTTATAAACACTGATGTGGCTATGTGGTGGTGTGTGTAGGAGAAAGATTGACAGTTAATTACAGTATTATGTGTTATAAGTTATTGTGCTAATTGTGAGACCGATATTATTGGTTATGGGTCTTTGGAACGCAGATAAGTATATTGTGTAGCAGTAATCAACGCGAAAGGCAAGTTTTCTTAACTCAACCTTGAGTTATATCTGTTCAATTATTATGGTGGTTAATTATTGTTGATTAGACAACATCTCAGAATTATGGTTGATTATTCGCAGTTAGTGCATATTTTTTAATTCATACTAAATTAGTGATTCTGAAAATATACTTGGAGAATAACTGTTGTTGGTTATTTACATCCGTAGAAGCTATTATTCACAGTACAGATAATTCATGTCTATTGTCGAATTGTGTTGAAATGTGTCTTAGCTAATAATTTTGGCTAGACGAACTTTTGTTAGAACTTGATAGGTTCGAGAAGAGAATTCAATTATTATTGACAGATCGATGCCAATTATTTTAGCTAGATCGAGAAATTGATTAGATATTGAAATTATTATATTTCGTTGTTATAAATCAAACTCTGATTATAAAACTGAGAAGAACAACCTTTTTATATAAAAGGGAACATTTTTAGTCATAAATTCGGCCTTTGCGCACGTGTAAGTATTATGCATAATATAGGGTATAAGGAGTTAGCCGCTCTAAGTACTTGCAGAGGGGTATGACTTAATCTTTATGGTTATCTGATACACCTGGGTATATCAAAGTATATCTTTGATAGTTACTCGAGAAGAGAAGTTCAAGATCCTTTGAGATTACTCAGCATAGCTCTGGAAAATATTTCCATCATGTTATTTGGGTATATCAAAGTAAATCTTTGATAGTTACTCGAGAAGATAATTTCAAGATCATTTAAGATCTCTGAGTATAAACTCTAGAGAATATTTCTAAATTGTTATTCAATTGAATATCGTAGAAACTTTGAAAGTGTTATACCTTTTCATTATGGAACTATTGTGTTGCATATGTTGCGAGAAGATTGGTTAGAGAAGAACAAATTGTTCAGCTATTACAAAGTTCTTCCAACTTTGGTGTCATTCTATCAAAATAGATAATCTGTTATTCTTTATTCTTATACATTCATTGTATATCTTAACTCACTCTTACTAAATAAAACTTTTCAGCTAGGGATGAAGTGGCAGGAGGCGATGTGAAGAAAAAAGGCAAAGGCATAGTGATAGAGTAGTTATGAATGAACATTATTATTATGTTATATTTTGTAAACCCTTTTTGTATATCTAAGGGTAAGTTTGTAATGTTAAGGTTGGATGACATGGGACGAATGTATTAACTATATAATTTAATGTGGTGTAATATTCTATTCATTAATGAATGGGTAGTTAGATGTTAATTATATTATGGATCGTGAGCACCAAACTCGGGGGTCAGGTAACCCAGATTTGGGGGTGTCATAGTCATTCTAGGCCTTTCCACGCCTTAAGTTGCTATAAGAGTTCCAGATATGCACACTACAAAATAGACACAAAAAGCAAATAAAACATACTAATAATACTTGAGTTGAGCACAATTCTAGTGAATTGGTAACAAATAAGTAGGTATGAAACCTACTTATCAGCTTGTAGGAAACTAGTTCTCGAAGAAGACATTCTTGAACTGTTCCCAGGTAACAGCAGCAGTTCTAGCACCACCCTAATGTGCCTCCCACCAGAAGTTGGCTTCATCTTTCATCATATAGGTCGCAAAAGAAGTCTTTTTTGCCTCACCGACATTCACAATATTGAATGCCTTCTCGATTTCCTTTACCCATGTCTGGGCCTCAATAGGGTCTGTAGTTCCTCTAAACTCCGGCGAACCTACACTCTTGAATTGATTAATGGTAGTTGTTCTAGCTACCCTAGGGACTACAGGTGCTCTACCCCCAGTTTATTTAAATGTAGCCGTTAATAAATTAATAAACTCTTGCATAGGGTTATTCTGACCCCCTAGTTGTCATTATGCGATTCGGCTTCCTGACTATGTTGTCTTCTTCTTGGCAGCATTATTATGATTAAATAAATAAAGTTTCGTTATTATTTATTCATTCTGGTTTATTCAATATTTATTAACAATAACTCATACCACAATGAAGCACATTTGATAAAAACTTCATTATATTAATATGTTTCTTCATAGTTCAAAACTATTTAGAATTTGCTTCCATAGCCATAGCTAGTACATTTCTATCCCGCGATTGACTTATAAAAAAAATTAGGATTTACTAAAAGACTACCCTTTAGTTGTACAAAAGAGGGGTTTATGTCACTACACATATTTACCGCTCTAAACTTCTAATACTGCATAACAGCATTCTCATGCTTCTAATTTTCAAGAATCTACACAATATCCCGACTAATATTATGTCGAGTTTATCCCGACTCAATGGAATAACAAGCAATTTTTAGCTTGAAATCCTCATGAGCACTATCATGGATGTAAGACATCCGTGCTATCTTCTGGTTCCTCTCACCTAATTTTTTTTGAAGTTTTATGGTCTCATTCTTAAAATCCCTCACCTTATCCGTCATGATCACCTTCTCGTCATGCTCTAATTCAAAATCTGTTTCTGCAGACTCCTTCACTTCAGAGTGATCACTAATCTCCTCATTCTAGTTCTGCACAATAGTGCAATGATTACACATTACGGTGGTGACCTTTGCCAGATCTGATACCTGATTGCCTCTTGTGGTGTTGGCTCTAGTGGAGGTACCATCATGTTAAACGATGCTACCTCCATATCCTTATCCACATCGACCACCACATATAAATATGATGTCGATCCCTTATTCTCCAAGTCCCCATACGAATAATCCTCCTCCGACTCGGGTTCCTCTATATTCACCAATGGTACCTCAGACACTGGTACAAGTATTGGCCTTATCATGTTCACGAACTCTTCGCTCACCACATGTATATCCCTATTCATATAGCTATCGATGGACATATACAATAACACATAACATGTTGATTAGTACATAATACACAATAATATAAACACAAATCACATTTAGTTTATTTAGGGTTAATTTCCATCATTTAAATCTTTTGGTACTGAGTTTCCTCAATACTTAATTAACTCATTCTACTAGAGTTCCTTCACTTCTAACTTCTCCTTTACTAACGAGGATATTAGCCTAAGGTTCTTCCCCCCTTAAGTTTTATAACCTAATGCTTTGATACCAACCTGTGATACCCCCAAATCCGATTACTTTCAACCCACAGATATGGTGCTAAATTGTACTATTAATCCCACATTCCATCCAGTAGAATGATAACAAAATGAGTGAATCTACTACATTTTTATTACAATAATAATAATAAATCCTTTCCCAGGTTCTACAACCATACACATTCTTCATTTGTCATAGTATAATTCATAAAACCATACTAGTCTATTACAGGATAACTATTTATCCGTCTTAGCCTTGCCTTTATCCCTACTGGGACCCTCAGTTCATTCAACCTTAGCTACAATCATATAATTCAAGCAAGAAGTGAGCATAACTAGCTCAACAAGTTTAGCAACATATAATACATACAACACGTCAAGAATTATATGATTATTCTTCATCAACTGAATAAGTAGTTATGAAGTACTATGAAACATTAAAATAACACTTTTCATTTCTTAAAGAAATTCCAGAATACATATAGTAGCTTAGGAATTCTGAGCAAGTCGAAAGACCTTGAACATTATTTTGATTTTCATTCATGAAAAAGGACAACCCGACACCAAGTCCGTAAGTCTGATATATCTTATGAGCACTTTTAGGTGATTAGCCTATAGTACTCTATGTTGATCAACACTCATCCGTTAAACGTATCTATGTTAATGTTTTGGCAACCTCACGTGCCCATCGAATAATCGATGTAAAATATATTTGTTTATTCATACTCAGGCTTACCTTTGAATTGGTAACAAATAATTAGCATAGGATAATGTTATCAATACTATATCAAAAGACTTGTAAACAAATCAATCAAACTCTTAAAGTTTGTCTAGCCGAGATAAATTTGGCTTCGACTCTTTCTTACACCAATTCATGTATATTATTACATGAATCGTAGAAAACTTGGCTATCAAAAAGGTCAGACAAGCATTAAGAAAACTTGCCTTCAAGCGTCTTCAATTAAAAATTCAATAGTTCTTAGTCTTTACAATCTCTCCATGATATATTCACATAGCATACTAAAATTATCTATCAAATAATCTCACTTCATTATTTTAACCAACTTCTTTCTCTTCTATATCTTAATTGAAATTATTTCATTAATAAAAGTAGTTTTGACTTACTTATCTTTCATTACGGCTTATTAACGGTCTTATGTCACTAAACCAATACTCAACCATCATTGGTTAAGTACCATATTAATTAAATACGATTTACTTTCTCACACTTTATACTCTTCGTTTAATTACTATAAAATAATGTTAAATTCCTAAAGTCATCAATATATATATATATATGATATAGGAATGGTCTTACCATGTATATTTAGTATATACATGTCCCACAATTATCTTGTAAATAATTGGGTTTAAAAATTTACTTGGTCAACTCTTCTTCCTTACCAACGTTGCATCGCCATCCTCAAGTACAACATTAATCGCTATGGCGCTATCAAGAGTAAACTCTCATCTCGGTGTTCATGACGAGACTTCTATATACCAGTGGTGCTACGGCGCCATTAAGTAGTAGCTATTCTCCTAACCCGGCACTGCGGCACGAGGTTTCTAAGCTTGGGGCGGCGCTGCGGCACCTACCCTGAGCCCTTGAAAAAATGTTTAAATTTATCAGTTCAATTCTTTTCGGACACCTAACGTGGTCGTTATGAATCGAAATTGGCTCGTTCAAAAGCTGTTAAGTTACACATTCTATGTACTTCGATTTCATATGGATAAATGTAGTTTTTAAATCTGTTAACAATGAATTCAATATTTAACTTTCTATTACGCGTTCATTTAACGTTCGTGAACGTTCATAACTCATTTCTTCATTTTAAGTCGGAATTCACCCATTCTTGAGTCCACGACTCTTAAATACGTTGTTCTACATTACGCCATCAAAAACTAGGGTTTTCGAGTTAAACGGCAATGTTTGACTACTAATTCGGAAATTCTATGATTTCAACGTTTAACGACTAATTTCATAAATTTTGACATAACTTTGTTACTTAAGTTTTATACGCCAAATCAAATGGAACCAATCCATTGATTCATTATCTATAACCTAACCAAGAAATATACACATAACCTATATTTGACGGTTTTTAATTTGTCCATCAAAAACAAAGTCAATGATTAATGGTTTTCTTTGCTAAAACTTACTTAAACACTTATGATTCTTACTTAAACATGGCTTATCAATGTTTTAATCCACTAATAGCCATCCTTATTACTCCGGAAGAGACATGCTCCACCAATTCATACTTCTCTATGAAAAATAAATAGAAAAGGATCGAAGACAAAGGTTTACATATTATTACCTTAACGTTCTTCATGTTCTTGAATAAAACTTGAATACTTTGCTTTGGATTACTCTTGATTACTTGTTAATACTCATTTCTCTTTCTCAATATATTGGTTCAAGTTGGTGAAACAAACAAATGAACCTCCATTGTGAGACCCTGAATTTTATGAAATGAAAGTATTCAATTTTCTTATAATTATTTTATTTAGTAAATGGTTAAATTGATAAAAGGTTAAAGTTAAGGGTGATATGTGAAAAATTTTCAAAGTATGCACGTTGTTATAAAATATTCATTTGGTCGGGGAATATTCTTATTTTGTCGGGGAATATGCGTAGGACATCACAATCATTGGTGGACCCCACAACAAAAATATTGTCGTAGTAAGAAAACGATATAATTATCTTTTTATAAAAATAACAACAAAAGTATTACCGTTAAAACTGTTGAACTACTCGGTAGTAGAAGTACAGTAATACACGTGATTGCATAGTAGCACACGGTATTGATTATTGATGCTTACGTGAGAAGTCACTCGGTTATACTCAATTATTGCTACGATAATTCACGCATCATATATCTCATATTATTGATTGAGTTATTGTCACAAAGATCATCTCGTATAATATATTATATTATTAAATCAATAATTGAGATGGCAAAGTTATTCATATTATTATTTGCAATATTGACAATGTCTAGAAGTTACATTAATGAGATGTTTGGTCACCTAATTGCGGCATGATAAGGAGAAATCCTTATCGGAAAGCCCCCTCTTTCCAGGAACGACACGGTTGTTAAATATTGCGAGTTATAATATTAATGATGAATAAGTTCGTGTTGATTAAAGATAAAATTGATAGTTCCATTGTGTTGGGATTGTTAGTGTTAGTGGAAACCGGCATTTATTTTGATAATAATTGATGTCTGGAAGTTATATTGACCAATCAGATAATTAAGCGGATAAATGAGCAATTAATTGCTAATAATTCACATGATTATAACTATTTGTTCACATGTGTGTATTATTGAATCACATTCATTTACTATTAGGGGAGTTGGTGCAAGTTGGTAATACTTGCATGACTAAGTTAAAAATAGAGGTGTAGATGAAGGTACTATACTATAATTAATTTTTTCACATGTTTAGAACTATTGAGTCACATGATTTACTATTGATTCATATGATTTACTATTAGGGGATGTGGTACAAGTTTGATAATACTTGCATGACTAAATTAAAAATGAAGGAAAAGATGAAGGTATTATACTGTAATATTTTGAGTCCCAAAACGTGCAATTATGGAAACTATATTATCCTATAAATAGAAGCTCATTCCTTCATTATTTTCACCATTTCACTAAAGCTATAGAACAACTATTATAGAGAGAAATTATAGAGAGAAAGAAGAAGAGAAGTCTGCTACCTCACTATTCCAGTATCCAGTTTCTTCTAAGGTTAAGGGGTATTATTCTTTCGTATTCATGAAGAGAGTTATTTTCTTTCAATACTCGTAAGGGTTGTTATTCCATTCTTTATTATTATATTGGAATAACATGTCTATGCGAAGTACCGTATACATGGTGAAATTCTTCTGTTATTCCATTTTTATTATTACATTGGAATAACCTCGTATGCATCTTGATCTATCGCATGCCCGTGAATTCGTTGTTATTCCATTCTTTATTATTACATTTGAATATCACATGCAATGCGGATTATGCATGACTCGGTTCCATTCTTTATTATTCGTTAGAATATCTTGTCTGTGCTAATTACGTATGACCTGGTTCCATTCTTTATTATTCTATTGGAATAACCTGTCTGTGCGGTCTATCGAATGCCTGGTGAATTCTTCTGTTATTCCATTCTTTATTATTCGATTGGAATAACCTGTCTGCGCGGACTTTCGCATGCATGGTGAATTCTTCTGTTATTCCATTCTTTATTATTCTGTTGGAATAACCTGTCTATGTGGATTACCGCGGGCATGGTGAATGATCCTTCGTATTCATTCTTTATTAAATTGTTGAAATGACCTGTCTACATGGATTACCGCATGGCGGGTGAAAATCCATTTACAGTTTCGTATATTCTATTATACTCGTATGAGATATCATTTCTTTTGTACTCATCATGGAATATCATTTTCTTTGGCATTTTTTTACGAGTTACTATTCACAGGTTACTATTCACCCAAATTACTATTCACCTAAATATTATTCACTCGGGTATTCGGGGCACTTTTCATGTCAGAGTACTATTCAGGAGTTACTATTCATGGGTTACTATTCACCCAAATTACTATTCACCCGAATATTATTCACTCAGGTATTTGGGGAACTTTTCATGCCAGGGTACTATTTACGAGGTACTATTCCCGAAGTACTATTTATAGGGTATTATTGTGGGGTACTATTTACCCAAAAAATATATTTCTTTTCTATCCAAATTATTTTTGGTACATGAATATTATTCTTGAATTTTACTCCACAAAGTAGTATCATGTTGACAATTTGGATATTTTTAAACTCTGGATAAATTTAAAGTCTTTAATATTTATCTTTGATTTTGTTTAATTAATGCTTATATCATTGTCATCATCCTCATGCTTATATTATGATGAAAGTCATCTTTAGCTCACGTGCAAAGATGGACTGTTGATTATTAGTTTCTGATTGTATATCTTTGGCTTACGTCACAAAGATGGATCATTGATTATTGGTTTTCTGATTGTATATATTTGGCTTACATGCAAAGATGAACTATTGATTGATGAGTATCTTTGGCTTATGTGAACTGTTTATTGGTATGATTATGACCAGGGATCATTCGGTATAATCATGACCAGTAATGTTATAGATGATGTGGTAAAAGTCCTCATTCGCCCGTAGTGCATTGATGGATAGTTATTGGTATGATTATAACCAGGGATTATTCAGTATAATCATGACCATTGATGATTACATGAATATCCTTGGTCGTAGTGCAGGGATGATTCGATGATGTGGATTATTTATTAAGTTGAGTCTCACCGATAACATATTGATTATACACTTTTAATTCGTAAGATGGTAGATATCATGCTCTACTTGACTCTTCTAAAATCTGATTGTATATCTTTGGCCCGTGAGTAAAGATGAATTGTTAATGAATATCTTTGGTCAGTAGTAA
Organism: Panax quinquefolius; assembly: GCA_020205615.1. Classification (NCBI taxonomy): domain Eukaryota; kingdom Viridiplantae; phylum Streptophyta; class Magnoliopsida; order Apiales; family Araliaceae; genus Panax; species Panax quinquefolius. The sequence goes on along the minus strand of CM035168.1, from coordinate 21,123,383 downwards.
AGATGAATTTATTAGTATGATTATGAGCATGAATTGTGATTTGGTATAACTATGATTTTTGATGTTTCAGGTGAAGATAGGTGATGAGCATTATCTTCGTCCTGGTTGCGAAGAGGAATTTAGAATCATAATTATGATTATGAGTTATTCATATGATTGTGGACAGGAATTTATGATTGATGCTACAGGGATAAAACAGTATTGGTGGACTTTTAACATGGAGAAAATAATAGACCTGATGGTCTATTTGACTTTTCTAATGGATTGCTCGTTCTGTTGTAACTATGGTTGAAAAGTTTTATCATCTACCATATGTTCTAAATCTCTGATTTATTACTGATGAAGGCTATTGATGATTATCTTTAGTAATGATATTCTTTACTGGGCTAGTTGTTCTCACCCTTTTTGCATCACAATTCCTTTCAGGTAATAAGAGTGTAGCTGGGTTGAGCGGGGGTAACAGGAGAATAGAACGGTGGTCTATAACTGTTGAGGTTTGATGATTGGGTAATATACCCATGAATTGGATATATTTGGGCTTAATTTATTGTATTCTCCAAAGTATTTGGATTTGTTATTACTGTGTTTAGTTGTTTTATTGCAGATTTGGGAGCTGTAAGAAAACTTGGGGAATTTAGAGTTGAAAAAGGGCATAATGGCCACTTTCTGCTCCCTAGCGCCGGGGCGCTCCTTCTAGTGTATTCCTCAGTGCCGGGGCGCTGAGCCGGAATGTTTGTTAACCAGGGACGTGCGTGGATCAGGCGTTGACTTGCATTAATGGGCTGGTTATTAAGAAGTTAATTTGAAAAGGGAATGAGTTAGACAAGTGGAGTATATAAAGGCTAGTTTAATTGAAAAGGGGTTCTATTCTACACAATTAAAGGTTGATCAAGGAGCAAGAGAAGATTCTGAAGATTTTCACTTGGAGTTCTTGTTCTTCTTTATTCTTTTAGTTTGTGTAATTCTTTAAGGATGATTTTTCAAATATTGTTGGTTTTAATTTCTGTTATGAACTAATTTCTTTAATTAAGATTCCAATTGAACCTTTTATGATTATGAATTAATTATTTGATTTATTCCAATTATTTATGCTGAAGTGAATTGTTCATCTTGCCTTATGCTTATTGATTAATTATCTGATCAGTAATTACCTTGTTACTCTAGAAGGAATTGAAAGAGGAATTCTAGGGTTAGAACTGGGCATGATATCATGTGACTTAGTTATTTGCAAAGTGAATAATTAGGTTTGTGAATTGAATGGAAATATTTGTTCACCGCGTGTAACACATAAGGAATTGGGATTGAAAAGAGTTTAATTCAATTGTTTTGCATAGGAATATAACAAGATTAATCTGGATTAAATAGAAGGCAATTGATCACTTGGAAAAGGACTTTTTGTTAGGTTTGTAATATTCATGAACGCAATCAAATTGCAAAAATAAAGCGGAAGCGAGATAAAAATCAGAGTTTAAAATTTACAAACCATATACCCGGATCACCCTTTATGCATAATTATTAATTAAACGAAAAGATAAAGAATAAAATCATACCCTTGAAGATCGAGCTTCCTCAGGTACAAGTTCACCTCCAAATCCTTTCGCGTTCAACTTGAATCCACCGGGTTTGGTTCCTTCCTTTGATCAACGTTAGCCACCCATGTGTTTGGCCTCTAGAGGTGATCCACCAAGGAAGAATATGAATTCAAGAAGAAGGGTGGTTGGCTAAACCCTAGTTTTCTATCTCTATAGAAAAGGATACTCTCCAATAAATTGGAATTATGTCGTTGTCAAAGTCAACAACCCCCACCACCCATAATAAGACTCCTCTTATTTATAGATGTGGGCAACCCACCTTAACAATTAAGGAATTGGGTTTATTTAATTAATTAAATTCTTTTAATTAATTAAGCTCCCTAATCTTATTAGGGATAATTAATTAAACTCTTTTAATTAATTTAACCTCCTAATCTTATTAGGAATAAATGAGAGTACTTATATTAAATTAATTCCTAAACTCTTTTAGAAATTAAAATAATAATAATTGTAATAATATTAATAAGACTCCTCTTATTAATTTATATTTAATATTTCTAAAATATTAAATAATAAATATTAAGCTATTTAATTTATTCTATCACCATAGATTAAATTAAATATACATAACATATTATTACGATTATGCCATTAACTTCTTAAATAATTATTCTTCCTTTTATGGTGTGACCCTTTAGGTTCTCCATATTAAACCTAGGTTGTGAATAAATCAATTAGAACAATTCTAATCTTATTTAAATAAATAAATTAAATAATTAATTTATTTAAATAAATAATATTTATTCTACAATAGGGATAAGCCTCCTAGCGATCAACGACTTTCCGGATAATATAGATTTCAACATTAATCATTAAAGAACCTTTGAGTAAATAGTTACCGTACAATTCAATCCTTCCACCATACAATGTCCCAATTAAATATAAGACATGGAATTACTTGTCAAGTCTTATTTTATTTAATTATATGTATTTCGACTCTTAAATGCACAACTCAAATAATGCAAATTAGAAACTCCTTTCTAATTTCATTTTGCCTCGCCAAGGACTCTTTGGGTTGTCATTTATCGAATCACATAGGACATTTCTCTTCTTTTTATTAGAAGTGGTAGATTCTTTATTGATCATACATTATCTCCATGTACAACTTATTATACCCAAAGCATACCCTTTGATATACCCTAAGGGTCTTAAGGAATAAGTCAAAGTATAACTCGTCATACACAAGATACTATGATGATCTCAAGTCCAAGGATTACTTGTACTACTATCACTACAGAATTCCTATTGACTGAGCAAAAAACTCCATTAGGTATTCCTTAGCGAGCCACGCTCAGTGAACTTATTCTCTAATAAGCACCTACATACTTGCTTTAGTGTCTCCACACAAATGATCATGAGATCAACCATCCTCATCCAATGAGCAAGCAACGTATGTACCAATCTATCCGGATTCACTAATCCCCAATTTAGTAATCCAATGATTGGGAACTATTTTAGTTTTAAGCTTTCTAAGAATTTAGATCTCATTAGAATGATCATCATCATTATTCTAAAAGCATTGCTTAAAACTATGGGTTTATCACATATTATAAAACAAAGACACCATGTAGATAATTAAAAGCCTTTAATAAATTAATACTTTTATTAATAAATGAATAAGATTGTTTACAAAGTATATGCTTTATCATCAAACATGATTGGCTTGTATGCATACTACTTTCACTTTTGGCATTTGAGAATTCCTGTTAACAATTCAGTAGGCATAAATATTGGGATAATTGGATAATTGATTTAGAGTTCATAATTGGGGATATTGAAGTCTTAATCCTTATTTATCTGAATTCATTCAAATCTTAGTTTTCTTTATTTGATTTATTTTAGAATAATTTCTTTTAATTGTTAATTTAGTTTTCTTAATTAGAAAATCACAATTTCTGATTGTTTAAATAAAATTGATTTGGTTAAGAGTTAGTATTTGGTAATTTTATTAAATAATTCCTCGTGGGAACGATACTCTACTTTCACTTTATTACTTATTGACCGTGTATACTTGCACGTATTCATTGATTGCAAAATCCACCAACAAGTTTTTGGCGCCGCTGCCGGGTAATTCTTTATTAGTATTAATTCCATATTAGTTATAATCAATTTGGTCTTAATTTAAACGTTACTTATTTTTCTCCTTGTATTTGCAGGAATTCTTTGCGAGTGTATGCACACTAGATCAAGGGCGAAAAAGGAACTTTTTCCTTATACGGATGATATTGAAAGGAAGTTCCAGAAATTGCAGTCGACTAGTGCAGTGTCACCTATGGAAGAAGATCTGGCAGAACAAGAAATTCCAGCGAACATGGCTGTTCACCCCCAAATCCGGTACTTCCATTTCCACAGGATTTGGTGTTCACTGTACAAACATCATCTATCTATTTACCCATAAATAAATGCAAACCATGGAATAGATAGAAATAAATAATAAATCTCTCCCCTTATGGGGTTACATCAACTGAATAATAAATAAATCCCAGGTTACTCTAACCTTAAAATATCTGTGCAAAAAACATAAACAAATAAGTCTTAGTAACATCAATTCTAATTACATCACATAACCACATTAATTAAGCAGTCTTCATTACTTGCTAAGCTTGCTCTTGCCCTTACTAGTGGAAGGTTCATCTGCTCTTTCGTTCTTAACTGCAATGTTATTATTATGCAAGAGTGAGTACGATTGCCCACAAGTATAACATTATAACAAATGAATAATAACATGCGAGAGAAATAATAACTTCTGATATAAAGCTCAACTTTTGAATCAAGAATGAATAACAAGAATCAAAAGAAATTCTGAGGGTCATAAGACCTTGAACTATGTCCTAGGTTGTCAAGTGTTTTTACTTGAAACCTTTAACAGTCATAAGACAATGGACTCTTCTTCTCGTACTTAGGGGGATCAACCCTTAGTACCACATCATCGCATTAATATCTTAACGCTTAAAGCGTAAATAATCCCCTATCTGAGGTTGTTCATCTCGCTTTTGACATTCGAGTCCGCTTTAAAGGAAGTTTGGTTTGGATAATTCATCAAGGGGTTCTAAAATTTAGAACGCTCATCAACTATGGGCTAGTCGAATCAATAAGGGTTCGCTAGTCTAACAAGGTTTAACAATAACAAATAATTTAACTTGGATAAAATCTCAAAAGTATACAATAGAATAATTATTTTATAACAACATCATGCTTGAAGATTAATAAACTTTAATATACATGACAGGCTTGATCAATAATAATGAGAATTTGCTCAATATCGAAAGATGAATTAATCAACTTATATAACGATAACAAGTAGGGTTAGAAAACTTGCTCAACGAAAGTTTAGGGTAAGAAACTTGCTCAATGTAACAGGATAAGGTTTAGAAACTTGCCTCATGCGTAGATTACACTTAAACAAACTCGTTCTTTGAATTAAATCCTACATATCGATTACGCTCACAATACCAGTCAATAATAACGTACTAAACATCATAAGTTATTCTTTGTCTATAAAAGCGTTCACATAAAACTAGCAAACTACATGTCCAACAAAAAGATTTCGAACCTTTTGCTTACCACTGTCTTTTTCTCTTAAGCTTTTAGAGTCACCAAATTGGGCATACCTGAGGGAAAACAAAGTCAGATTGCATTTTTATTTTGAAATGATGATCATTGGGGGCCATTGCTAATGTTTGAATAAGTGAGTTATGAAATCTTTTTCTATGTTCTTGAAGGTTGTTAAATTGGTTTCAGGAAAAAAATGAAACTGGTAGCATGAAGTTTGCAGGCCCAACATTAATTTACTTGAAGAAAATGATAATGAAGTGGACCTAACATGATGTACACTTCATTCCTTCTAGTTCGTTGTTATTCTTTTAGTTTTCTTATGTTAGTTATTAAATATTGCAAGTACTATGATCCTTGGGAGATCAAGATACAATAACAAATTTTGTACTTATCATGACTTTAGTATTATTTATTTATATATGGAGTATTTGTTTTAATTATTGGCTCTTTTTGCATTAGTTTATCAATTAGTTTGAAACAAGTATGACATTTATATTAACTAGAAATATTAAATTTAATATTTATTATAGCATTTAATAATAATAATAATAATAATAAATATGAAATTAGTGATTTGAAAATTAATTATAATTTGACATGAATTTTGATTATTTATTAATTAAATTTTTTTTACAAATTTATAATTTGTGAAGGATTTTACTTGAGAAATGGATTTTAATGAAAGATTATTTTTTTCTCACTAAATCTTTTCTAGTTAATTAGTTAGTCATCAATGAAGGATTATTTCCTCACTAATTTGAAGATATATTCTCAATTTATAAATAGTGAAGGAAAATTTTCTCTCGTTAAATAAATTTGTTCTTTACAATATATTATTTGTGAGGAAATAAAGTTATTCACTAATTTCAAATAGTCTTTCTTAAAATATTATTTGTGAAGGAAACCAATCTTTCACTAAATAACAATATTCCATTACTAAATACAATTTGTGAATAAAAAAGTTATTCACAATATATCCTTCACAAAAAATATTTAGTTACTACTTAGCGAAGGATACCTAATTGTGAGGAGGTCTAATGCGAGCACTCGTGTGAAGGAAATATTTCCTCGCAATAAATCACTTGTGAGTGATATAGTATGTCTTATAAAGGATTTGTCCTTCACTAGAGGCCATTTTGGTGTAGTGGAGACATTTAGATTTATTATAAAATACTTTTATTTAATTAAATAATGAATAAAATTATATTATTTTTTATTATTATGTGTTAGTAAGATGAATGTCATTATATAACTTAGAGATGCCGGAATGTCGTAGTATTTTGACTACATGAAAGAGTTAAAGTTTTTGAATTTCCAAGACGAAAATAAAAGTTTTCCGAGAAATTTTTTGAAAAACACTATTCACTAATTTCTGCTCAGGAATTATTTTTGAACTTCCGAGAAATATGTAACGATAGAATATCAAGGTAATATGGTTTATGTAATAATAATTCGAGTATGACAAATGCAGTTTTTCGCCTGCGGACTTAATTCGAGAACGTTAGGAAAAGTAAAGTGTTAACTAGTTAAAGCGATGATCGTACAATAGTTAGGTATTGTACGAGGTAATGAATGTAATGCCCCCAAAACAGGTATACATCACCCATCTTGAGTTGTCAAATACATGGTACAAAATTTAAATACAACTTAATTATAGAACAGTCATGTAAAATACGACAAAACATAGCTGGGAGTTTAAACAAGAATAATGTCATCTAGACAATATCCACAGTCAATGATGTGCTCATTAAAATTATTATCACATTATTCCATAGAATAGTGAGGACTACTAAAGTCATTTATCCTGGACCATCACTCCATTCCCCGACTCGTCCCAGCTATATTCTCATTTCCTGAAGAGAACAATGAAAGAAAGGGTGAGCACAACTAGCCCAGTAAGAAATAATATGACTAAGATAATGCAGAATAAATTATCCTTAGCCTTCAACAGTATAACAACTGATAGAATACAATAGGCAACAAGTTTTAGATCAACAACTGCAGCGGAAATAAACAATCCATTAGAATAGTCAAGTAGAGCATAAAATCTACTATCTTCTATGATTTAAAAAGTTTTTCATCAACTTTATCATTTGAGACTCGACTTAATAAATAAAATCGAATCATCCCCGCACTACTACGGCCAAGGATATTCATGTAATCATCAATGGTCATGATTATACTTAAGAATAATCCTTGTCATAATCATACCAACAATTGTCCATCAATGAACTACGTGCTAATGAGGACTTTCACCACATCATTCGTTACATTACGGTCATGATTATACCGAATAATCCCTGGTCATAATCATACCAAGTCCATCTATGCACGTAAGCCAAAGATGACTTTCATCACAATATAAGCATGAGGATGATGACAATGACATAATAATTCAATAAAATAAGTTCAAGGATAAATTTTAAAGATTTATAATTTAATTTATCTAGAAATCAATAACGTTCAAATTGTCAACATGATACTGCTTTGTAGAGTAAAATTCAAGAATAATATTCATGTACCAAAAATAATTTGGACAGAAAAAAAATATATTTTTCGGGTGAATAGTACCCCGTGAATAGTACTTCGGAAATAGTACCCCGTGAATAGTACCCCGACACGAAAAGTGTCCCGAATAACTAAGTGAATGATACTAGAGTGAATAGTAATCAGGTGAATAGTAACCCGTGAATAGTACTCTGGCACAAAAAGTACCCCGAATACCCGAGTTAATAATACTAGAGTGAATAATAACCGGGTGAATAATAACTCGTGAATAGTAACTCGTAAAAAAAATACCAATAAAAATAATATTCCATGACGAGTACAAAAGAAATGATATCTCAAACGAGTATAATAGAATGTATGAAACTGCAAATGGATTTTCACCCGCCATGCGGTAATCCACGTAGACAGGTCATTTTCATAATTTAATAAGGAATGAATACGCAGAATCTTTCACTATGCATGCGGTAGTCCACACATACATGTTATTCTAACAGAATAATAAAGAACAGAATAACAGAAGAATTCATCAGGCATGCGATAGACCGCACAGACAAGTTATTCCAACAGAATAATAAAGAATGAAACCAGGTCATGCGTAATCCGCACAGACAGGATATTCTAACAGAATAATAAAGAATGGAACCAGGTCATACATAATCCCGCATGCATGCGGGATATTCCAATGTAATAATAAAGAATAGAATAACAATGAATTCACGGGCATGCGATAGATCAAGACATACAAAAGTTATTCCAACGGAATAATAAAGAATGGAATAACAGAAGAATTTTACCATGTATGCGGTACTTCTCATAGACAAGTTATTCCAACATAATAATAAAGAATGGAATAACAACCCTTATGAGTATTGAAAGAAAATAAATCTCTTCATGAATAAGAAAAGAATAATACCCCTTACCTCAAAAGAAGACTAGATACTGGAATAGCGAGGTAGCAGACTTCTCTTCTTCTTTCTTTCTATAATTTCTCTCTATAATAATTGCTTTATAGCTTTAGTGAATTGGTGAAAAATAATGAGGGAATGAGCTTCTATTTATAGGAAAATATAGTTTCGATAATTGTACGTTTTGGGGCTTGAAATATTACAGTATAATACCTTCCTCTTTTTCTTCATTTTTAATTTAGTCCTGCAAGTATTATCAAACTTGCACCATCTCCCCTAATAGTAAATCATGCGAATCAATAGTAAATCATATAAATCAATAGTTCTAGACATGTAAAAATATGAATTAAAGTATAGTACCTCCATCTATACCTCAATTTTTAACTTAGTCATGCAAGTATTATCAATCTTGCACCAACTCCCCTAATAGTAAATGAATGTAAATCAATAGTACACACATGTGAACAAATACTTATAATCATGTGAATCAATAGAAATTAATTGCTCATTTATCCGGTTAATTACCCGATAACTTCCAGACATCAATTATTATCGAAATAAATGTCGATTTTCACTAACGCTAATAATTCCAACACAATGGAACTATCAATTTCATCTTTAATCAACACGAACTTATTCATCATTAATATTATAATTCACAATATTTAACAACTAGGTCGTTCCCAGGAAAGATGGGGCTTTTCGATAAGGATTTCTCCTTATTGGCGCGCAATTAGGTGAGCAAACCTCTCCTTGACAGAACTTCTAGACATTGTCAATATTGCAAAGAATAATATGAATAACTTTTTTCGTCTCAATTATTGATTTACAAATATAACATATTATATAGATGATACTGTGACAATAATTGAATCAATAATATGAGAGATATGATGCAGCAATTACTGTAGCAATAATTGAGTATAACTAAGTGACTTCTTACGTAAGCATCAATAATCAATATCGTGTACTACTATGCAACCACGCGTTTTACTGTACTTTTACTACCGAGTAGTTCAACAGTTTTAATGGTAACACTCGCCGTTATTTTTAATAAAAGATAATTCTGTTGTTTTCTAACTACGACAATACTTACGTTGTGGGGTCCACCAATGATTGTACCGTCGTACGAATATTCCATGTGAAAACGAATATTCCCCGACCAATCGAATATTATATAACAACTTGCTTACTTTGCAAAATTTATAAATATTACCCACAACTATAACATTATATCAAATCCACACCAAAATATTAAAAAAAATATTTTGAGAAATTTAAATCTTTATTCATAAAATTTGGGGTCTCACAATTAATACGAGGTATTATACGAGTATGTATGAATGATGGTATGTCGTATATGATGAATGAGTATACAAGCTAGAATATGAGATTAATACGTAGACAATACGTTCTTAGGCTTTAAGCCATATGTAATGGACTTGTAGGTTTGTGTTGGAAGTTGTAAAGCCCAATTGGAATTATGATAAAGCCCAATGCTAACTAATGTTAAGTCCCAAATGTTTGTTATTATACAAACCCAAGTGTCTATTAAATGCAAGCCCAAATCATAAGTTGTGTTCATTAAACCTAAAGCCCAAACTAAGAATCCAATGGGTAAGGATGATCCATGGGGCAACCCATGTGGGCCCCATGATCACATGGGTGATCTTAGTAGGTAAGCAAAGAATAAGAGTTATGATGACCAAGTAAACTTGATGGCCAAGGGTTGAATAGTAAGGAAGTTAATTAAATAGGTGGGATTCGTTTAATGTCTAAACTACCGTAACCTTGATTTTCCTATAAATAGAAGGAGTGTTGGATCATTTGTTACTTGTTATATTTCATCCAACATTATAAGTACTTATTGATTAGAGAGAAAAAGCTAGAAAAGTTAGACTTTGTTAGTTAAGAAGTAAGAAGTAAGAACAAGAAAGAATCAAGTGATCATCAAAGGTAATGATACTAAACCATGATTCTCCCTCTCTTCAATTGTTAGAGAAGTGAGTAGTGGTAGAACTTGTATGCTAAGAAGAAGTAGGAATGACTAATCAATGGACTTAAGCTTTAATAAGTCATGAATAAGCAATTTATACTTTTATAAGTTATAAACTCATGAAGAAAAAGTAAGAACTTATCATGTATAGGATGTAATGAAATATGTTAAGATGTTAGTATGATGGAATGAATCCATTTGAAACGGTTTCAAAATCTTAAGTAACAAAGTTATGGCTGAATTCATGAGTTTGAACGATAATCATCGAAATCATGAAATTCTTGGAATGGAAGATAAATTTTGACATTAAGCTCGAAAATGTTGGTTTTCGATGAAGATAAGTCTTATTTGGAATTATAGAGTTACGGACTCGAAAATGACCAAATTTTGACTTAGAACGATGAAACAAGCGTTGAACGTTCACGAACGTTTATTGTTTTTGTTAATATGAACTAATATGTGAATTTTGAGTTAACAGATTCGAAAATGGAAAATTCTTGTATGAACATGTAGAGTATGTGATTTGTGAGCTAATGACTTTTGAACGAGCCAATGCAGACTTAAAATGATCAAATTTGGAGTCTGAGAAGTTTACAAAGTAGAAAAACAATCAAAAAAGAACGGTGCACAAAGTTGGTGTTGGCAATTGCCAAATTAAGGCTAATAGGTGGCGTACTGGTTACCGAGCCATGCCCAAAACACTTTGGAGTTTTCAGACCATGATGCAAGATTTTGACCTAGAGATGGCAGTGCAGCATTTTGACCTAGAGATGGCGCCGCAGCGCCGGGTTCGGATGAAAGCCACTGGAGAGTGGTGCCGCGGCATGAACTAAGGAAGGAAGGCTGGCAGCGCTGTGCCAACATTAAGTTTTGCACAGTAAATAAAACTTATGAGGATAGAAGGAAGATAAGTGTTTAGTAATAAACTAAAACATAATGTAACATTGTTCAAGACATTGTTAAACCTTAAGTAATACACTAAAGGTAAAAGGTAAATCACTCGAATTTGAACGTAAGAATGATGTAAAACGTAACGGAAAGCCAGAACCAATAATAACAAATCTAATAAATGATTAGATTGAAAAGAAGGGTATGATACATTAGGTACCATACATATTTGATTATGACATAATGTGTTATGTTATGTGGTTACTTATTGTAGAGACTCTAAAAACTTAAAGGGAAAGTGTAATAACCGTAGCAGACGCTAAAAGGAAGTATTCTAACCCTTGTCTATGTTCAATCTAGGGTTGTCCTTTTCAAAGAAAGTATGAAATGCTTAAGGTCTTGGAACGAAATTGATGTTTTACTAAATGTTGTTCATTGTAAAACATTTTAAAGAAAAGAGAAGTGTTATGTTGAATTATCGATAGTACTTTATAATTATTGTTCAGTTATTGAAGATATTTGATTTGTATAATTCAAGCATGTTGTTTAAATTGAATTGTCGTACTTGCTGAGCTAGTTATGCTCACTCTTGTTTGAACCATATGAATGCAGCTAAGACCGAACGGACCGAAGGATCCGGAAAAAATTAAGGGAAGGCTGTGAAAGCCCCAAATCCTGGTCCCAAATCACCACGGATCTAGTATAATCATTCTCTAACTATTTGCGGAAGATATAAACATAAATTATTTATACAATACACTTTCCATATTACCCCAAGGTCGAAAACTTTCATATAATACCTGAATCAACATTCTATCTAACATACAAAATTATTATCATACTATGTTGTTACAAATTAAGCCGCACACATAAACTTAAATACAAATAAGAAATTAAATTACTGAATATGCATTAAGAAGCTTCCTCATACGCGTCTTCGGCTCATTAAGAAGCTTCCTCATACGCGTCTTCGGCTCATGCTCTCGTAGTAGACTCTTCTTTCAATTTGTTTTTCAGCTCTGCAATCTCCTCTGTCATTTGCTCGTTCTCTCTTTCAATGTGAATCAGCTTCCATTCGACATTACTTAGATGTCCATCTAGATCTCGTATCTCATCATCCTTCTGCGCCATCGAGGTCTGCTGTTCAGCTACTATCTCTTCCAACTCCTCGACTCTATCCGGCAGTTCCACATTGCGGTCGTGTACTTCTTCGTACATATGGGCAGTGATCGAGTTTGGTGGGAACTCTTCCTCCTCATCCTCCTCATCCCTATCTGACTGTGGTAGCCAAACTGGGTCCTCCTCGTTCGTATCTACCTCATCATCCTCATCAAGTAACCTCTCCTGCTCAACCACTGCGATCAATGGAGAAGACTCCTGTGGCATTAGTTATTCCCAAACCACCTGAATATCTCGAGGCTCCTCCTCTGTAGGCATCTGGGACCCTTCCTCCCTAGCTTGACTAGATTCTCCTACATTAGCCATCCTGACAACAAAATTTTAAGTTTTAATTATTAATCATTACTACTCGACACTCACGAGCACATAGGTTACAACCACATAAGCACATAAAGTGTTTTATTACTTCTTTCTTAAAACTCAATAAGAGTTTACCACCACTATCTTTTCAAATTCCTATAAGGTTACTTCCTAAGGCTTTTCCCCACCTAAGGTTCATAACCTAAAGCTTTGATACCAACATGTGAAACCCCCAAATCTGGGTACTTCATTTCCACAAGATTTGATGTTCACTTCCATTCATTCATACCTAACTACCCAAATATATTAAAATTTAAACCATAAATCCTCCCATTAAAAGGGTTAAAAAAAATCTCTCAGGTTATCTAACCTTTAACATCAATCAAGTGCAGAAATAAAATAATAATTACATCACATCAATAAATATAAAGTCTATCATCATGACATTAAATAAATTACAAGTCTTTATCACTTGCTCATTTTTCCTTTTCCTTTGCTAGTGGTAGGTTCATCGACCTTCTCAAACTTAGCTGCAATAATTATATTTATGCAAGAGTGAGCAAAAAAAATGCTCACTGGAAATAGCAATGAATAACATTAGCATAGTAATTGCCAATGAATAAGCTCATTAGAGTCGAATAATACTCTGTCAATGATAATCAAAAACTAGAATCAACATACAAAATGTAACTAAGGGTCACAAGACCACGAACTATGTCCAAGGTTACTAGTAATCTTTTAACTTTAACCTAAAAAGTAATACTAGGGTTGTTCTTCTCAGTTGTAGAGTACAAGTCCGCACCAAAGAAAGTTTGGTTTGGATAAGCTTCAAGGGTAATTAAGAGTTTCACGATCATCAACTAAAGGATTAGTTGAATCAACAAGACTTAACAGCACTACGAGTGATCAATAACAATTTAATGTAAAATTATTAAGAATCATAGGTGAACCAACTATACATTAAACTCATGCTTAGAAATAACTAAAAAGCATAAGCATTGAATAAAAAAAGAAACCTTGCTTGAACAATATTAAGCTAAGGCTATGATCTTGTCAAATAAGAAATTAAATTACTGAATATGCTTTAACTGATAACAAGCTGAAAACAAAACTTGCTCAATATGGTAATCACTTGTGCGAAGTAAATGAAATAAGACAGCTCAATATTAGAGATTAGATTTCAAGAAGTTGCATTCACTACAAAAGAATGAAACTAAAGAAACTTGTTTAACTATAAACAAATTAGAATAAATCAACAATGATTAGAATTCAAAACTTGCTCCAATAAAGTTAGGGTTAGAGCTTACTCAAATAAAGTTGAAGGATAAAAGAATATGCTCAATTAAAGTTTAGGATAAGGAACTTGCCTTGTGTGTAAGCTATAAATTTCAATTGACGTTCACCTACACATATTATTAGAATCACAATATTTATTAGACATACTATCATACACTTTCCAAAATAGAACTCACTTTCAGTTAAACTTGTTACTTTAATACAAATTTTACTTTACACCATATGTATTTCAGAAATCACAAGTGTTAACTTCAAAACACTTATTCAGTACTCATGTGTACATTAAATCATAACATAACGCTTTAATAACTTGCTAATCTTTTTACAACTTTGGAATTACTAATTACATGATACAATTCTATTTTAATCTCTTCATTACGTGTTTGTCACATTAACATCTCATTAAACTAGGTTACAATAGATTTTCAAGGTCTGCATAAGTAACAGGCATCACTGCCTCTGATTAGGGTATGGTGTAGTTGCGCCATACTTAAGCCCAGGACCGGTAGAATACCAAGCTTCGGCCTTGACACCAAGTCGCAGCTACGCCGGTACGTAGACGAAACTACATAATTTGTTTCGAGATTACGTTTAGCCAAATTATCACGAATTTCACCCATAAAACAGTAAATTAAACATACCCAATTGATATAGAACTCATATAAACATGGTTCCTCACATATATGCTAACTTAGAACAATTAAACAACAACTTCAATCACTTTAAATCCTTAAATTCCATGTTTTTGTACAAAAACTCCATTTTTGACATCCTTCACAAAAATTACCACTGAGTTCACAATTATACAACAAATTAACTCATTCAAGCTACGTTCTCTTTGTTTCTTACTGAATTAACATTTTCAAGACTCAATTTACAGATTAGTTTACAAATTAACTACCAAATTTGGTACTTTCACAAGCCATATATATACATATAGCTAGGGGTGCTCATCGGTAAAAAAACTGAACCGGTACCGATCCAAAATTACTAGAAAAACAAGAATCGGAACCAGTACCGAATTACCGGTTCGTTACAAAATTTGTTCCGATTTTTTCGGTTCGGTTTTTGGTTATACTGCATGGTAATATATATATTTATTAATAATAATTTTAAAAAAATTTAATATATTAATTAATTTTTTTTAAAACTAAGAAATCATTTATATAAAACAATTAATATAGATTATTTATGTGACCAAAAAACATTTATAAATAGCCTCACGCTTTATAATACAAATATTCACTGAAGAGGAACATATATGTATACTGCTTTGCTCATCCAGTAGTCTAGTTGTTCTTTATTGCCTTAATCCAATATGCACCGGTTTCTTAATCAGATTCATTACCCTTAATTTCTTGTCATTTTATGGCCTAATAGAATGAGCTCAAGTGTCAATCATCCTATCTGCTAATTTTTTTAGTCGAAACTTTCTTGTTGCAGTTAGTAATTTAATGTCTTTGTTGTGTTTAATTCAAGCAGGTAATAAAGCCTCATCGACTATACAACCATTACTTCGGTTTATTTCAATAATTCAAAATTCAGTTTGTTGGTATTTTAGTTTTTTACCGAATGCAAAAAGGTATGTACCGCTACTGGTAATGAAAAGTATAAAAAAACTCAAAAACCAGTACCAAAAAGTCGATACCAAAAAAAACCGGTATCGCCGGATTCGATATCAACCGGTTCGGTAAAAAAACTGAAATAAATGAATTTTTTGAGCACCCCTACATATAGCCACTGTAATTAGTTTCTTCCTTTTTAACGTAATTAGCACACTAATTCCTTGTCTAAATGTTAATTCTAACATCACAATTACACAAAAATTCAATAATTCAGTTTATATAACAATAATTCATCCAACTTGAATTCAAAAAAAAACGTAAAACTCGTTAATATGGAACATTCATATATATAATATTAAGGTGTTGGAAGAATACCTTCAATTGGATGGTAATCCTTGCTAAAAACACAAAGAATTTCTTTAGAATTCTCAGGAATCTTTCTCTCAAACTCTCCCTCTAATTCTCTGTAATTTTCTTCTTTCTTCTCCTTAGTATCAGTATAGGCCAACTATCACTATGCGTAAAGATAAAAAAAAAGTAATAGCCATTATACGCTTAGTTACTAATTAACAGTTACAAAACTTAAATGTATATCAGTTATAAAAATATTAATTATATTTTTATTATTATTTTTAAATCAAATCCAATTTCAAAAGTCATAAGGCTTTGTTTGGCAAAACAATTTTAACAATAAAGACTTAATATCTTTAAGCCTTGTTTGGGTAAATCCATTTAAAACAACTTTAATTTATTTTAATAAATCATTTATACTATAGTTTATAGTCCCATATTATTTCTTTGGATTTTCATATCCAATCTTAGTTAAATAAACTAATTACAACATACTAAATAAATTTCCCACTTAATCTAAATATCCCAAAATTATAATCTCATTATAATTTTATTTAATAATTTAACATATCATTTTAAATTATTAAATTAAAAGAGCAATATAGCATTAAAACAACAATATAGCACTTCATGTTATCTTTAACAACTCCCTAACTATACGCATGACTAACTTCTTTTATTACTTTAAAACATCTCGAACTCATGCTTGATTAATTTTCAGTGTGTCTAACCAACATGGACGTAAATATGAGTCATGTGTGATCACATAGGGGCATTAGTCATACATACTTTAAGTTCAGAATGTACACAATATCATGTTCATATTATTAGTTCACAACATATCCAAGTTTGATTTTGAAAGTTATTTTAACCAAAGGGAAAGTACATCATAGTACATGCTTATCACTTTGAATCACGTCTCATGTGTAGTTAGGTCATATGTGCATACTTACAGAAATCAGAACTTAAAGTACCTAAGTTTCGTCAAGGTTTATTTCTAAATCTCAAAGTCTTTTTTAGTAAATACGCACTAAAGAAAGTTAAGGTAATCATGTTATACAAAAGAACTTAAGGTCATAAGTCATGTCTATTTTCATGCATGTCTGAGTTATATTAACATGATAAAACTACCACATATCATCAGAAGTCAAAACTCAGGACTGGTGCATGGCACAGCTGCGTTGTGTTGAACTGCAGGGAGAATGCAGCTGCGCCCTACCCTGGTTAGTGTTGAACTGCAGGGAGCACGTAGCTGCGCCCTACCCTGGTTAGTTCAAACAAGCCTCTACTTTGGCAGGGATCAAACAATTATCAATTTTTCTTTATTCTAACATGCTTAAACCTATTCTCTGAGGTTCCATACATGCATATAAACTTCATAAACACCTTGGTAGTAATTTCCAAATCAAATTTACAAGAATTGAGTAGGATTTCTATAATTTTTCAAGTTTAGAATTAAGAACTTAAAACAATAATTTACCTTCTAAGAAGATTAGTTTCCTTCCCTCTGCAATTCTAGACTACCTCTTAATAAACAAAGCAACTCACACTCTCAACTTAGAATTCCTAATATAATTCACAGCAATAAGAAATGAAGAAGAAGACTGCCTTTTATAGAAATTTAAGTGACCAGTTAATTGCTTTACACTAAGGTTTGGATCAACGGGGTAGAAGAAGAAGCTAATGTTTATAGAAGAGTTGCTTAACCACTTTCCCTCAGCCATTTTCATAGCCATCATCACCTCCCCTAGCTAGCCACTGTTCCAAGCTCGGTAGTTCACGTAAAAGAGATATAGGTTACTATTTGGGCAACTAAACTGGGACGAGCCTTCTAATTCTCAGCATCAAATGTGGTTAATTTAATTCCCTTTTGGTTCCCTCATGTTATTTTAATGTACTAATGATATTACAAAATGAAAAGTTAGGGATTATATATGTACCCATATCATATAATTCATGTACATTGGCTTTACATAATTTAATATTTAATACATATAAAATAATGCAGTTAGGTATTATTAACTAGGTATTCTCCATAAATATTATTAGCACTTACACATCAAAATTATAACATTATCCAATATTAAATGTCTATTTTTCTAACATTCCATTATTTTCCAAATTTCTGAGATTCTCAAATAATTAATTCTTTTTGTATTAAACTGTCACACATGATTTTATTGTGCTACTTAGTACTTCATACCATTAAATTTACTCTCATCATATGCTTCCAATAAGGTCACACATTCTAATAACGTTCCATACACTATCCACAGTAATAACCAACTTTCAAATTTCGCCACTAAGCAATAACTGGTCGGTTTGTCTTGCAGAAGGGCACAACAAGACTGCCGTCCTCGGCAAAGGCTAAACTAGTTTAGCTTTATGCGAGTCCCAACCTCTACCACCATACCAGTTTCACATAGCATAAATTAAATCATATATTTACAGTACTATAAATTAAACATCCTATTCATTTGTTTCATTCATGGAGTTACTTAATCATTCAATTATATACAATTATACACATAATTAATCTTTCTCTTAGTAAACCGTTTCTCTCCTAATTCACTTAGTGAATCTCTTAGTCCTTCATTATGCCACAACAATATTTATGTATACTCAAAAAAATATTCAACTTTTATTAATATACTTATTAATAATATTTAGAAATTCTTGGGTATTACAACACTACTTCCAGATAATTGCACATAAGACCAATACACACACACACACATACACACATGCAGATAAATAAGTTAATTGAAAAGTTGCGGTAACCGTGTTTTCACGGAAGTCGGGGGGTGCCTAACACCTTCCCCCCGCTTAATCAAGCCCCAGAACCTAATGAATCTCGGTTTCCAAGGCCAGTTAAACAGTGTCCAGCCATTGGGCCTTTGTGTTAACCTTTTCAAAATTGGTTGAGTTGGTAAAACCATTTCAAATCTACCAACTAGCGACTCTAAAAGTCAAATCATCGATATTCACATGTCGGACCTTTTCAAACTCGCCTTTTCAGAAAAAAATCAACCAAATTGAGAGCACAAAAGGGAAAGCACATAAAGGGACACAAATCTTCCCGACGTCGACAGGTGGCGACTCTGCTGGGGACTCCATTAAGAGGGCTTAAGTCGCTGTTCAACCTTTTCAATAAAAACTTTATCTGCTTATGTGTGAATACTACATTTAAATTGAATGGATGTGTACTAATGATTTATTTACTGTACTTTAGTCCTTCGCACCATATCAGCCTATGATATTAGTGCTTCGTACATGTCATCATTTCCATACGGTAAGACGCAATGTATGTGAATGTATGTTATGTGATTCCTCCACCAGGAGGAAAACCTATCGGTGTTTGATTATTGAACTCAAGAGAGACTAATCTCGCGAGGCTCAGGAAAAGGCAGCACACAGATTCGCTCCAATTGAAAGATCAGATTAACTTCTTATTCAGTAAATTACGATGATTTGGGGACCTTCATGCCGAAAAGCTACGAGAATAGCCTAAGATAGGTTAGCCTCTGATAAACCAAATGCGAAGGGAAGTCTCTTCGTACCTTCCCCTTTTAATTACATGTAATTTTAATTCCATGTCAATCTCAATGTAATAGAAAATATAAAGGAAGATGTAAATATGCATTCCTTTTTCATATTAAGACCTGTTATCCTATCATGTCATCAAAACAACTGACATCTGTTTTCCAGGAGAATATTAAAACACTCCTAAAAAACAGACACATTACATAGCATACAACAACTTCACGTTTTCCCAAACTAAACTACATAGTCTTTTTGTAGGGAAACGATTGGTCCCGCTACCCGTTCAAAGTCCAAAAAGGCTCTAAGCCCACCGTCAAACATGGCTACAAGTACCCAACCTGATGAGCATATCCAAGACCTAACCGCTTTAAAAGTCGTAGATGAGCATATCCAAGCTGGAAACTATGGAAACAACCCCTTGAGGGTCCGTAAGAAGAAAGAAGAGGCTGTCTCTTTGGTGTTGCAAGGACAAACTCAAAGAGGAAATCAAAATTTGCCTATTCAAAGGAGAAACTATTCCCCTTTTCAAGCACAATCCTCAAATCCTCCATTTCTAAAAAGTGAAGAAGTCAGAAGTCCAAGAGTGTTCACACCCTTATGGGACTCATTGGAAGACATTTTCAAACTTCTGACAGCTCATTAGAAAATTTCCCATCTCCTTCCACTAGCCAATCCAAGTGGAAAAGGGCTTTAAAATAAGCAAGAAGTGAGCTTACCATTCTAGAGCTCCGGGTCACGACACCCAAGATTGTTGGGCCCTCAAGCACAAGATTCAGGATTTAATAGACAATGGTGAGATCGTGGTAATAAAGCCTGAGCAACCACATGTTCAAGATAACCCTCAACACAAGGAAGAGGATGTTAACATGATCAACAGAGCAAGTGGAGAGAGTTCTAATTACCTCAGATTCGTGGGTTGTTCTCCCTAAACTAGTAAAGATAATTCAGATAACTGGGATTATTCAGAGTTCCGGTTCATGATAGAACGGGAGTTGAAGTCTATCGATGAATAGGTTAATTAACTAGCAGAACTAGTGATACATCAGCACCAAGTCACACAACAGTTGTCCAGTCAGGAGCATGCAAGTCTTCTCTCCCTTATCACAAAATATCAACCACAAACCCAAGAGAATGAAACCTTGGAGGAAAAGCTTGCGAGAAAAGCAAGATCCCAATCCCGTCGGGATTATGCTAACCAAAGGAAGTTCACCCATTTGGGCCAACCGTTGGAAGAAATCTTGCAGATGCTTATCAATGATGGAAAAATCACAGCACTGCTACCCCCAATCAATCTGCATTCAAAGAGATTTGATGCAATCGGGGTCTGTAAATACCACTTTAATACTCATGGTCACAACATTGAAAGCTGCTGAGCGCTTCATCATTTCATCCAAAATATGATTGATAACGGTGACCTACAAATGGCAGACAATGACACTGTATTGCCTGAGAGTAGGAAGATATTTCCTCTAGGATTGCAAAGATGGAAGGAAGTCATAAAAGTCATATCCCTAAGGGAGAAATGACTGTAACACCCCTTACAATTCAAATAATCAAGCTTAAAGGAGTTGAAAACCCTTTGAAGGAGGCTACACCGGAACCATTGGTATTGCCATTCAGACCATAGTATCCTATCACCAGCTTGAAAAAGTCCCATGGAACTATGGTGAGGTTAAAGGACCAACATCAAATATAATTGTTGCAGTATCTAAGGAAAACTCGTTGTATCTCCCTCAACTAGTGATGAAGTCAATCATCATATCTAAGGGGAAAGTGCCCAAGGAGAAAATCAAAGAATTCCTCCGCAAGATGGAACATAATAAAGCCAATGTAGTGCAAAGTTTGAAAGAAGCACCTCAACATATATCTATTCTGGACTTGGTATTCTCTTTTGAAGATCATCGGAAGGTCTTAATAATGATATTGGATATTGAAAAGTTTCATCATCTGGTAGATCACATTTTCAACAACAATGTGATATCTTTCACTAATAATGACATACCTCCCGAAGGGACGGGTCATTGGAAGCCACTGCACATAGCAGTGAAGTCTTCCGGATATGTGGTCGGTGGTGTGCTAATAGATGGCGGATCATCCCTAAACATCTGTCCTGGCTTGATGGAGATTGAGCAATAGGACTATAAGGTGCCTGAGGATATTAATGAATCGGTCAAAGATAAACCCAAACCAAACCTTGATCAAACAACCTTCGTCAACCTTGAAACCTTAGAAAACCCCAAAAAAAATCAAGATTGGCATGGAACTTACCCCAGGCCAAAGGAATGACATGGTTGCTTTATTGACCCAATTCTAGGATGTGTTTTCATAGTCTCATGAAGACACGATCTCATGAAGACATGATCAGTTTGTCAACTGATATCGTTATTCATCACCTTTCTATTAAAGAGGGATTCAAGCTAGTCAAACAGAAGCTCATGCGATTAAAACCTGAGTGGAGTTTGAAAGTCAAGGAAGAAATTATGAAACAATTCAAAGCCGACATCATCATGGTATCAACATACCCTGAGTGGATATCCAATATAGTTCCCATACCTAAACCTGGTGGAAAGGTGCGAGTATGCGTGGATTATAGGGATTTGACCAAAGCTTGTCTTAAAGACAACTTCCCAGTACCATTTATCCACATACTTATAGACAATACGGCTTAGTATGTAATTTACTCTTTTGTTGATTGCTTTGCTGGGTACCACCAGATCATGGTTGCTGAAGAGGACCGGGAGAAAACAACATTCATCACTCCCTAGGGAACCTTTTGCTACAGACGGTTGTCATTCAGCCTCATCAATGTCGGTGCCACCTATCAGCGAGCCATGATGGTTCTTTTCTATGATTTAATGCACAAATAAATTGAAGTCTATGTGGATGACATCATTGTAAACTCCCGAAGGGAAGAAGACCACATAGACCATCTCAAAAAGCTTTTTAACTGGTTGTGCAAGTATAACTTGAAAATAAATCCGGTCAAGTGTGCCTTCGGTGTCAAGTCATTCAAGTTGGTGGGATTTCTAGTGAGCCAAAAAGGCATTGAGCTGGATCTTGCCAAAATTCAAGCCATCATTAAGATACGTATCCATTTTCTACACTCAGTACACATCGAGTCTCTAATAGTATTAATATAGTACGCTGAGTGGTTTCCCACAAACAACCAACAAACTAGGTTCCGAGTTGCTAGTTCGTATATACATTCACTCTATGAAGGAATCGTTTAGCCCAGATACCATACATCAACTATTAAAGAGTACGATTGTACCATACTTAAATATAACTTTTTATTCTTAACTTCTTTAACATTCTCTTCTTATAGACATTATCTATTTATTATCATCTTACATCCTTATTATTGGAGTTGGATAACCCCACATTCATATTCCTTATAACTCTACAAGATTCTTCTTTGAATCCTCTCACGCATGTTTTAATCCCTTCTTTATAAATTTCTTAAATTACTTCTTATTGTTCAAACTCTATCTGAGTTTATTCTTTATCATCTTCTCCTTTATTCTCTAAGGTTATAGCCTAGGGTACTCTTACCTAAGGTTTATAACCTACAGCTTTGATACCAACTATAATGACCCAAAAATTCATACAATAATATTCTCCTTCTTGATCGTTAACAATACAACTTTAATCTATCTTTACATCATTATTTGATATTAAAATCACTAAAAATGAAGAATATTTAAAACTTTTATACACTTCCGTCTGTATTGCCCTAAATCGCAACCTTTACATTACATCTCTTCGATTCAAATTTATATCATAAATCGTTACAACAAAATGACTATACAAAGTCTTACATCATAAATAGATATCCATATACACCGGATAGCCCAACTAACAATTTAACAACGTGTTACATTCAAAATATTAAATACATTTCTCATAAATATAAGTAATCTTAGTGAATATGGATCTCTATAATTCACTTAGCACATATCCTTCCCTTGAAATCTTGACCTGCAAAAATTATTATTTGCAAGAGTGAGCACGACAGCTCAACAAGTTCTAACAGTTTTCATACATCACATAGCACATAACAATATGCTCAACATACATTTACTAATAATTAAAGTAACATGGCATACATGCTTTAATTCACATAGCAAATATAAAGATTGAGTTCCTTACTCAATCATCATTATTTAACCAAAACAATTTAGTCATAAATTGACTTTAACATTTCATGATTACAACATGTATAACATATCATGCTCGCATACAACACATATATCATATCATGCAATTTAAAACAGTTCATCAAGTCCACGTAGAAAATAGGAACCGAAAGGCTTTCCTTGATCGTTGTTTACTAATAACAGTTTAACAACTTACAGTTATCTGCACTTCACGTGCCCTACACAATTATATAATCATACACATCAACTATTAGTCACATAGCAACACATAGTAGTTGTAATGCAAACTTTACACTATATCTCATAAGTCTGATGACATCCAACTTTGGATATGCTATAAACATCATATTAACCTATTTTTAAAATTTATTGGACACCCATTTTCGGATAAGATAGGCAGTCCAAAACAATGTTCAAAAAGGGGCGTTCAAAACTGTTTTTAATTCTTTCCCAGCTTTACCCTCTCTCGCTAAAATAGACATAACCTTTCCGTTTCAAAATATTTTTAAGCGATTTTTGAGCTCATACGAAGCTAACTTCTGGGACTAAAAATTTTATTCTTTGAACTTTTCCAAATTCTAAACATAGAATTTCATAAAATTAGTTCAAGGTGACTGCCCCAAGTTGGTTAGACAGTTTTGACGCGACTACTTTGAATGGTCATAACTCTTTGCTCCGAAGTCTATGAAAAGCTTATTCAGTGTACTATAACATAACAAAATCCCAGAATTTTCTAAACAATCTAGCTAACCCCGAATTTTTGTTTTTGGATCTGCAATCCACTAGTTTTTCGAACTTCTAGTTTTGACATCCAAAACTCGCCTCGACTCGTTCCAATCCAACTTTCTTTACAAATAAGTCTTATTTAACATAATCAGACTCGTCTAAGGTCTCGGCTCCATATCTCTAATTATAATCGTTAGAACTCATTTACATAATCAATTCTAAGCCAAAATAAACATAGTAAACTAACTAGTTTACTAGCAAAACTAACTAAACTTCCAAAATTCAAACTTTAACTAACAAACTAAATACAATATTTAAAATAAAAATATTACCAAAAATTAAATAAGAAACATACCCGAAAATACTAATTCCACAAATTGAATACGTACACGACCAAGATTTAACTAAGGAGATCTTTATAAAAAGTCCTCCCACAACAAAGCCTTTCTCAAAATTGGAGGCCTTATTGTTAGTGAATGAAACAAAGGGCCAAGCCCTTCTATTTATAAGTTTAAAAAAGGGGTGAAGTTCTCAATTTAGTTGATGTGGGACTTGGTTTATACTAATTCTAATTGGTTTATACTAATTTTTCATATTTTTAACATGTTAAGTTTATTCATTCATCACGAACTCATTTCTTAACCAATTCGATCCGTTCAAATTGCGTTGTTTTCATTTTATAGAGGAGAACAACAATCATCCATCAATTTAAAGTTTCAATCACGAATTTATCATCAATTTTAGTCTCAAAGTACACCAAGACACACATTACCATCAAAACCCAAATTCCTCTTCTTTAGCATAAATATATGAATTTGATTTCTGAGAAATCATTTTTAGATGATAATTACGAAATTATAAAATCTAATAACATATATAACATCATAACCCAGAAATTCATTAACTAAAACCCCAATTTTAAAAGAAACTCAAGAACACATAAACTAGAAATATAAACTAGATTATGTACCTTTGATTCCTTAAGAAATAAAATTAACCTTATCAGCAAAATTATAATTTCTATTCAACCATTATAATCATAACATTATTTAACAAATTTCACTCCTCTAATTTAATTATTTAATTAAATTAGAATATCACCACTATACTCGCGTAATAAAATACGTATAAATCTCATCTATTTTATCACACTTAAAGAAACTATCCCATAACAATTTTCATAAAATATTTATTTAATACCATAAATATTCATTTTATTCCATAAAGTTTCCAACTAAAATATTTAATGTACTTAATAAATATTTTACTCGCATTATACTAACATTTACATTTTTTTCATATAATATATTACCTTCTAACTTTATTGAACCAATTATACTTGTATTAATTCATTATTTTAATTAAGTGAATTATTCACACTATTTATGAAGCTTAACTCATAATAATTTCCATTGCCCACAAGGCATAACAATTAAAATTATATTATCTCATAACATAATTTCAACATAATTCAATTATTTAATTTCTTTAATAGTTTAATTAACTATTAAATCTCACATTCTCCAACATATGAATATATAATTCTCTTCACACCAAATCACATAATTCAAAATATATACACCTCGTAATAAGAATTTTAATTATTAAATTCTTATTTTAATAACTTATAAAAATTCGAGTTGTCGCATACTCTACTTACACTTTATTACTTGTTGATCACGTATACTTGCGTGCGTGCGTAATTAGATTTTACACAACAAGTTAATCAAGAACACATAAGTGAATATGACCATCTCTCAATGCATCATACTCAAATAAACTTAAATCTACAGATGATAGAATCAAATTGAACACCCTAATTAAGTAATTCACTATATCTCTATGTGAATTACAATTAAAAGGATTTTAGGCACACATTTTTTATCTAATTACATGCGATGTATATGTATATCTCTATCCTAGACATAAATTATGTATTCCAACGCAATGTAAAAAACACAATCACATGATATCTCTCGAGTTCATATGGATTATCACGGTAATTGTTAGCTAGGCAATTAAGCAATTCACCACAAATTATAATAGACAATCCAAGAATAATCACAATAATTAATAGAGAAACATACTAAAATAAACTATGCAATAAGATCCATTATAATCTTAAACAAAAAACTTAGTTAATGATTAATGAATTAAAACTAGGAATCCACATTTGAATATACATTAAAAGACAAAAATAGAAGAAGAGAAAAAGATAGAATCTGTTGTCTGCAGATTTGATGCTCCCTCCTTGCTCCTACTTTGAATCTTCAATGGTCTCCAAGTTGTTTCAATCTCAAAATCTAAAAAGAACTAGGGTTTTGGTCCTAATCTACTCTAATCCAATCTAATGGAATCCTTTCCAATACAAGTTATAATTAAGTATTTATAGTTCTAATGGAAACCCTAGCAAGTTAGGCAACTAACAATCCTATTCTAGCACAAATTGGACAACATAACACCCAAATTAACTCTCTCCCCAAATTGACCAATAGCCCACGCACGCTTCCTAGGCTAATTTGGATGCTACACGCACTCATCGTAAAGTAAAATTGGTCTGGCAGAAGGCGCCAAGCGCCTATGTTTTCTACAGTGACGTCCTTTTGTAAAATAGGCATAACCTTTTATCCGCTGGGAGTTACGGGGCCTGCAACCAATCCAATCAAAGATATCGACGAGGTCTACAACTCTAATTCTTTGAGAATTGATAGATTCTGTTTGGATCAAGATCTAAATTGGGCTTGAAGTAGATGCTATGTAAAGTGCAAGCACAACAACTTTGAGCTTTGATCTTTGCTGATAAAAAGGCCATAACTCTCGCATCCGAACTCCGATTGGGACAATTCAAGATGTTCCAGAAAGCTAAGAAGTAGATCTACAATAAATTTCATGTTGCAAGCCAAGAACATGAATCCAACTTGGTGTTAAAAGCCCCGCAATCTTCCCTTCTGGCATTTTCTTGCATATTTTAGTCTAAAAGATGTCTGAATTGCATTTTCCTTGCTTCTTCATGCCAATGTCGTGTCATAGCCTACAAAATAACATAAAATTTATGTAAGGCACACACAATTCATGTAAAGTTACTATGAAATATAGGTTTAAGCAATAAATTCAAGTAATAGGTACCGGATAAGTAGGTATAAAACCTACTTATCAACACTCTATTTGAAAAGACTTGTTGTGCATTAGCATGGACCTCCATGAGATTATAGCATTATCTCCAGGGTCACACAACCCATCTCATATCCCACATGGATCCTCTCAAGTACATATTCAGCAAACCCATATTAAATTATCAACTGTCCAAATAGCAGTTAATCCTCCAGCAATTTGACATCATCTACGTGACCCAAAAGTCTATCAAAAGTCAAGGAATTGCGGATCAACTTACCACAGCACCATCAGGGGATTTCAAACCCTTAGAAACATATTTCCCCGATGAAGGGGTAATGACAATTCAACAACACCATCAGGAGAATATAGTTCGATCGTGGAAAATGTATTTTGATGGAGCTGTAACCATGGAAGGTACCAAATCAAGAGCAGTTCTGGTGTCCAATTTGGGAGAATAGTATCCCGTTGCTATCAAATTGAAGTTTGTCAGTACCAATAACACAACCGAGTTTGAAGGTTGTATAATGGGGTTGAAACTAGCCCAATCCATGGGCATCAAACTGTTAACTGTCTTTGGAGATTCCGAACTGGTAATCAAACAAACCACTGGGGTCTACCACACCAAAGACCTGTGTTTGCTGCCTTACCATCGACAAGTTATCTAGATGGCTTCAGAGTTTGAAGAAATATCATTTATCCACATTCCTCGGACACATGAATGACTTTACGGATTTGTTAGTAACTTTGGCCTCATTGATCAACATATCTAAAAGGGGAGGCATTCTAAATATTAAATTTTCCTGCCAAAAAGCCCCAGCCTATGGAAATTACATCGGAGAAGTATCGAATGATATGCCTCCCATCCAACACCCTTGGTACCATGCCAATAAGGAATATTTGCGAGATGGATCTACGCCCACTAGGGTAAGTCAAGCTGAAAGAAAGCAGATCCATAGAATGGCCATGAAATTCTATCTGAGCGGAGACACACTCTACAAAAGGGATGCGAGACTAGGCCTTCTAAGATGCCTAGACAAAGACCAAACCCAAAGACACATGGATGAAATCCATGGTGGAGTATTCGGCCCACATATGAGCGGTCCTCTACTTGTCAAGAAGATCATAAGAACATGGCATTACTAGATCTCTCTCAAAGCTGACTATAATGATCACGTCAGGAGATGTTATCAATGCCAAATTCATGGAAATGTTATTCACGACCCTCCAAGGGAACTCCATAATATTTGTTCACCATGACCCTTTTCAATGTGGGGAATGGACGTGATCGGGCCAATCGAGCCTAAAGCCAGCAATGGTCATCGGTTTATCTTCACCATGATCGACTACTTCATAAAGTGGGTAGAAGCGGCCTCTTTTCCCAGAGTTACCAAAAAGGAGATCATTTGTTTCATCAGAAACAATGTCATTTATCGATATGGACAATCGGAGGTGATTGTATCAGACATTGCCAAAAGCCTCAACAACCAAATGATGGAGGAATTATGTAGCAAATTCAACATCAGGCATCCCAACTCCATCATCTATCAACCAAAGATGAATGGTGCTATTGAAGCAGCTAATAAGAACATCAAAAAGATCATGCAAAAGATGTCCACCAATCACAAAGGATGGCCTGACTTGTTGCCTCTGACTTTATTTGCCTACAAAATGTCAATGTGCACTTCCACTTGGGCAACCCCCTACTCATTAACCTATGGCATGGAAGTAGTGCTCCCTATAGACGTAGAAATAGAATCTCTGAGAGTGTTGATAGATGCTCGAATGGATGAAGACCAATGGTTACAAGATCGGTACCACCAATTATCTCTGATAGATGAAAGGCAGGCCACATCCATTTTCCATTGTCAATTATATGAACAAAGGATTGCTCAATCCTACAACAAGAAAGTCCGGCTACGGTAATTCAAAGAAAATGACTTTGTAAGACCCCAGCTATTATAAATAAAGATGAATTTTCTATAAATATTATTTTTGAATATTATGGAATAAATTTGATATAATGTTATAGTTGTGGGTAATATTTATAAATTTTGCAAAGTATGCAAGTTGTTATAAAATATTCGTTTGGTCGGGGAATATTCTTTTTGTTAGGGAATATTCGTACAATGGCTCAATCATTGGTGGACCCCACAACAGAATTATTGTCGAATTGAGAAAACGACAAAAATATTTTATAAAAATAACTATGAGGTGTTACCGTTAAAACCATTGAACTACCCGGTGGTAAAAGTACAAGAATGTCTGGCGTGGTTGCATAGTAGCACACCAGATTGATTATTGATGCTTACGTGAGAAGTCACTCATTATGCTCAATTATTACTACTGAAGAATTGCCGCATCATATCTCTTATATTATTGATTCAATTATTGTCACAAGATCATCTCGTATAATATATTATATTATTAATTGAGACGACAAGTTATAAATGATTAATAATTGTTGAAAGATTAAAAATGTGTTGATTAAAAATAAAATGATTTGTGGTAATATTTATTCAATCCTTAATGTATATAAAGAGTCTCATTATGAGACGTTTGTGGTAAGTTTGATTATTTTATGGGCCAAATATATGTCATCATCTAAGAGTCTCTTCGTCAATAGTAATTACCTTTGTGAATAGTAATTACCTTTGTGAATAGTAATTACCTTCATCAATAGAATTTACCTTCATCAATCAGTAATTACCTTCAATCAATAGTAATTACCTCTTGTGAATAGTAATTACCTTCGTCAATAGTAATTACCTTTACCAGACGTCAAACCACTTGCCGTTTCACATTACAAAGCGCCGAACCACTTGTCGTTTCATATTACAAAGCGCCAAAAACCACTTTTCTTTTCACATCATCGGTACCGTCAAGCCACTTGCCTTTTCACATGGCGGTGCTAAGCTAGAAATCTTCTATAAATAGAGGCCTAGTGCTTCATTATTTTTCACGAATGCATTCAAGCTTATAGAGAGAGAGAAGGTATAGAGAGAATAAGAGAGAAAGAAGAAGAGTATTTTGTTACTACACCATCTGCAGATATTCAATCTCCTACCAAAAGTAAGGGTGTTATTCTTTCTTATTCATGAAGAGAACCATTGTTATTCCATTGCTTATTATTACATTGGAATAACTTGTATATGTGATTTACCCTATACTTGGTGACATTCTTCTATTATTACATTGAACATCCACATGTCATGGTGTTTTACACCGGAATTTGGTTAAAATCTTTTTATTATTACATTGGAACATCCTGCTCTGTGTTTTACACCGGACTGGTTAAAATCTTTTATTATTATTCATTGGAACATCCCGTCTTCGTGTGTTTTACATGGGACTGGTTCCATTCTTTATTATTCTGTTGGAATATCCTGTCTGTGCATTTTACGTCGGACCTGGTTCCGTTATTTATAATTCTGTTGGAATAACCTACCTATGTGGTCTATCGCATGCATGGTGATTTCTTTTGTTATTCCATTCTTTATTATACCTAGTTGGTTAAAACTTTGACTTCTATACTCCATGAAATTAGTAGAATATCCTTGATATTTGCGTTTCATCCAGTATCTTTTCATGGAAATATTCTTCTGATCATTCTTGAATTTTACTCTACAAAACAGTATCATGTTGACAATTTGGACGTTAATAATTCCTGGATAAAATAATTCTTGAACTTGTTTTATTGAATTCTTATATCATTGTCATCATCCTCATGTTTATATTTTTTTAAAGTCATCTCGTATTCTGTAGTGCATAGATGGACTTGGTATGATTATGACCGAGACTATTCCGATGTAATCACGACCGTAATGTTACAAATGATGTGGTAAAAATCCTCAAAGGGTAGTAGTGCATTGATGGGACGATTGTTGGCATGATCATGACCATTAATGAATACACAACTATTCTTGGCCCGTAGTGTATGAATAATTGTGGTCGTGATACTAAAGAATATCCTCGTCAGAAAAGTGCGGGTGATTCAATGATGTGGATTATTTATTAAAGTTTGAGTCTCAAATTTATAATAAATGATGAAAAACCTTTTAAATCATAAAAGATAGTAGATTTTATTTTTACTTAACTCTTTTAATGGATTCTTTGGTTCATTGTGTAGTTAAACTTGATGTTCATTATATTTTATCGTTTAACATTGTTGTAGGCTAATGATAATTTATTCTCGCATTATCTTAGTCATAATATTTCTTCTTGGGCTAGTTGAGCTCACCCTTTCTTTTCTTCGTTCTCTTCAGGAAATGAGAACATAGCCATGGGAGACAGTCGGGGAATGGAGTAATGGTCCAGAGGATAGCATTAGTAGTCATCACTATTCTATGAAATAGTGTGATAATAATTGTAATGAGGACTCCTTTTGAGTTTGTATAATATCTAGTAGATAATATTTGTATTCAAACTCACGCTTTATGTCGTATTGTATACCATACGTTATATTAGTAAGTTGTATTTAAATTACGTACCATGTATCTAACTACCCAAGATGGGTGATGTATACCTAATTTTGGGGCGCCACAGTTAGTATCGAGCTTAGGATATGATCCCGGCTAAGATGTGAGAATAGTACTAGGAGGGGAGGCGGGGAATACCTTCGCTAGTATGACCTACCTAAGTTTATGTGCTATTTTATTGGTTGGTCAGAAGATAGGGATAATTTGTTACATGTCAATTAACCTTTTGTTTTGTGGCAGTATCTGAAAATGACATCTGAGAATGTTGAGAATAGCAATGGGCCATGAGCGATCGTTGATTCACCACATATCAATAATCAGGATAATGTGCATCAGGAAGGCGACAATCCTCATGCAAACAACAACACTGACCAAATGATGAATGATCAAATGTTCAGAGGCTTTATGCAATTTATGCAACAGCAGGCGAGAGCGACTCTTGTCCAAAACGTAGGTGGAAACACGGAAAACTCTCGGGCGGTCACCGCTAAACAATTCAAGGAGCTGGGACCACCGGAGTTTAAGGGAGAGCCAAAACCACTTCTGGCGGAAGCATGGATAAAGCAGATTACCAAGATATTTGATGTCTTGGGATGCTCCGAGGAGCAAAAGGTTCCCTTCACGCCTTTTTATGTTCATGCGGAGAGGCGGATTCATGGTGGGAATCGGAAACGTACTCAACTCGGCCAGATGAAGATATCTTGGGAGAAGTTCCAGAGTCGTTTCAACGACAAATACTTTCCGAAAGTATTCGCCACATGAAGGAGGTGGAGTTTATCAAGTTGGAACAAAACAATATGACCGTGTCGCAATACGAGGCAAAATTTATGAGTTATCACGGTTCGCCCCACTTGGTGGATAATGAAGAGAGAATGGCGCGAATGTTTTTAAGAGGTTTGAAGTCGGGAGATACGCCAACATCTTATTTCTCATAAACCGTGTTTGTATTCGGATGTTGTAAATAGGGCTCAATTAGTGGAGAGCGATAATGAGTCAACGCAACTAAAAAGAGAGCGGTGGCAAAAATTATAATACCAATGAGAGTAGTCATCAAGCGGTGACAACAAGCGTGGAGGGAATCAACAAAGGAGATATGGTAACCACTTCTGGTGGTAATCGTACAAAACAATAAGAATGGACATTTCAAGAAAAGGAGATTCAACAATGATGGAAAGACGTCAAGACCAAAGACCCGTTGTTAAGGAAGGAGAAAGACCACCCATCATATGCTTCAAATGCGGAGGAGAGGGACACATCATCCAAAGCTGCGCCATGTAGTCAAAGCATGTTATAATTGTGGAAGAGAAGGTCACTTAGCTCGATTTTGTCGTTTACCAAAGACAAATTCAGCTAGGATGGAGGCACCAAAGTCCGTCCCAGAAAAGTCAAAACCGGTAGTACAAGGGAGAGCGTTTGTTGTGACCTCCCAAAGAGCAAGGAATCCGAATGAGGTCATCACGGGTAAGCTTATCATAAACTCTAATGAAGTCTATACTTTATTTGATACCGGTTCTACCCATTCTTTTATTTCTCCTACTTGCGCTCATCGATTAAATTTGACTCCGGAGAAATTAGACTTTGACTTATCTGTGTAAACTCTGTTAGAGAAACCTTCATTACATCCATCGCTTATAAGTCTTGTTTGGTTCAAATCGGCACCTCACATTACCGTCGATCTTATTTCATTAAAAATACTTGCATTTGACGTGATTCTAGTGGATTGATTGGTTAACTACTTATCATGCAAAATTGATTGTTTTCGTAAGGTTGTTAGCTTTCATATTCCTAATCAACCTATTATGCGAATTCAAACGACCAAACCATTAAAATCAATCACGGTCATCTCAAGCCATAAAGCTATTCGTTTATTGAAAAAGCGGATGTCAAGCTTTCTTAGCTCATGTCATGATTTAAAAAAAAATACGCCGGTTTTGAACGATATTTCTATTGTTAATAAATTTCGACGTATTCTCAAGAACTTCTGGCCTACCCCGTAGCGTGAAATTGAATTTTGTATCGACCTTGAACCCCAGACAAAACCTATTTCCAAAGCCCCGTGATCGAATGGCTCCTATTGAACTTCGTGGAGTTAAAGACCCAACCGCAGAATTGTTAGACATTGGCTTTATTCGTCCCTAGTACTTCTCCTCGAGGTGCTCCTGTTCTATTCGTGAAGAAGAAAGATGGGAGTATGCGATTTTGTATTGATTATCGGGAGTTGAATCACGCCACCATCAAAAATAGGTATCCATTGCCACGTATTGATGACTGTTTGATCAATTGCAAGGAGCCAAATTCTTTTCAAAGATTGATCTTCGTTAGGATATCACCAATTGAAGATTAGAACCACCGACATTCCAAAGACGGCTTTCATAACTCCGAAGACGGGCATTATGAATTCCTAGTCATGTCCTTTGGATTGACTAATGCTCCTGCTGCCTTCATGGATATGATGAACCGAGTATTCAAGGAATATTTGGATCACTTTGTGGTCGTCTTTATTGATGACATCCTTATTTATTCCAAAAGTCGTGAAGATCATGAGCAACACTTGAGGCTGACACTCCAAAAGCTTCGTGAATATAAGCTTTATGCCGAGTTGAAGAAATGCGAGTTCTGGCTTGAAGAAGTAGCATTCCTTGGGCACGTGGTATCAAGTCATGGAATATCTATTGACCCAAAGAAAGATGAAGCTATTCAAAGTCGGGAATAACCTAAATCGATGATCAAAGCACGTAGCTTTTTCGGTTTTAATTGGTTATTATCGGAGATTCGTGGAAGGATTTTCTCGAATCGCTACTCCATCGACTCGGTGACTCGGAAAGATACAAAGTTCGGTTGGAGCGAAGAATGTGAGAGGAGTTTTCAAGAACTCAAGAGGAGACTTATTTCATTTTGTTCTCTAACAATACCATCCGCCGGAGGGGTTTGTCATTTACTGTGATGCTTGAGCAAAGGGTTGGGATGTGTTCTCATGCAACATGGAAAAGTAATAGCCTATGCCTCGCGAGAACTCAAAGAATATGAGAGGAATTATCCTACTCATGATCTAGAGTTAGCATTTATTGTCTTTGCACTTAAAATTTGGAGGCATTACTTGTATGGGGAGAAAGTGGAGATCTTTACGGATCATAAAAGCCTCAAATATTTCTTCACTCAAAAGGAACTCAACATGCGACAACGACGTTGGCTTGAATCATTGAAAGATTATGATCATACCATCCAATACCATCCTCGAAAAGCGAACGTGGAATGACGCGATTGAAATGTAAGATCGTATGTATCTGGCGACGAGTGCGTTATTGTCAACCAAAGGCCCATTTTGTGTGACTTGCAAAGGATGGAGATAGAGTTAAAGACTCGTGGACGCATGTGATGATAGCGAATATACGAAAGTAGAACCGACTTTAATCGATAAAGTTAATGCCGCCTTGCTACTGCACACGGAGCCGATGCGTATGAGGAAGAAAGTGCAAGAAGGTGCTATCTTAGGAAGCAAGAATCGATGAAGAAGGAATACTTGAGTCAACTCTGGACTTTTGTGTTCCTAACGACCACGATTTAAAGTATAATATCATGATGGAGGCGCACAACACGCCATTTGCAATCCATCTCGGGAGTACCAAAATGTATCATGATATTCGCCATACATTTTGGTGGAGCAATATGAAGAGAGAGATAGCGTTGTTTATCTCAAGGTGTCTAACTTGTCAACGAGTTAAAGCGGAGCATCAAGTACCAAAAGGTCCATTGCAACCACTTGAAATTCCGAATGGAAGTGGGAGCACATTACCATGGATTTCAAGCACGGCCTTCCTAAGGTTTCTCAAGGCATTGATGCGATTTGGATCATTGTTGATAGATTGACCAAGTTCCGCTTCATTTCTTACCGTCACGAGAAACTTATACACTTGAACGTCTTGCTCGTATGTACATAAACGAGATTGTAAGATCGCATGGTATCTTAGTATCCATAGTTTCGATCGAGACCCAAGATTCACTTCACGATTTTGGGTTAGTTTGCAAAAAGCTATGGGCACAGACTTCACGATTTAGCTTTCAGATATCATCCTCAGACGGACGGACAATGGGAGGACTATTCAAACTCTTGAAGATCTATTAAGACTCGTGTCCTTGATTTCAAGGGAGTTGGGACAAGTTCTTACCATTGGTGGAGTTTTTCCTACAACAACAGCTTATCAAGCAAGTATTGGCATGGCTCTATTCAAGCGTTGTATGGAAGAAAGTGTCGTTCTCCAAATCTTTGGGATGAGGTGGGTGAAGCAACGTTGTTGGGACCGGAGTTGGTACGTATGACTACGGAAAAGATTCAAACGATCCGACAACGTATAAAAACCTCACAAAATCGACAAAAGAGTTATGTTGATCTTCATCGAAAGGACATGGAATTCGATATAGGAGATCATGTGTTGTTAAGAATTGCTCCATGGAAAGGAGTTACAAGATTTGGAAAGAGAGGAAAACTTAATACTCGATTCATTGGTCCATTTTTAATCCTCGATCGAGTAGGAACTGTGGCCTATAGACTCGCTTTACCGCCAAATATATCTCGTGTTCATAACGTTTTTCACATATCTATGTTACGTAAATATGTAAAAGACCCGAACCATATTATTGAGTTAGAACCGGATGAAATAGCGGAAGATTTGACGTATGAAGAGGTTCCTGTTCAAATTTTGGATAAGAAGGAACATATTCTACGCTCCAAGATTATACCTCAAGTCAAAATTTTGTGGAGGAACCACGATGTTGGGGAAATGACTTGGGAGTTAGAATCTGAAATGAAATCAAGGTATCCTTACCTCTTCGACATACAGTGCGACGTACCCTAATTTCGAGGGCTTAAATTTCATAAGAAGGGAGGTTGTAAGACCCCAGCTATTATAAATAAAGATGAATTTTCTATAAATATTATTTTTGAATATTATGGAATAAATTTGATATAATGTTATAGTTGTGGGTAATATTTATAAATTTTGCAAAGTATGCAAGTTGTTATAAAATATTCGTTTGGTCAGGGAATATTCTTTTTGTTAGGGAATATTCGTACAACGGCTCAATCATTGGTGGACCCCTAATGTAATTATCATCGGATTGAGAAAACGACAAAAATATTTTATAAAAATAACTTGGCGAGGTGTTACCGTTAAAACTGTTGAACTACCCGTTGGTAAAAGTAAAAATACGATGTCTGGCGTGGTTGCATAGTAAGACACAGATTGATTATTGATGCTTACGTGAGAAGTCTTTCATTTATGCTCAATTATTCTACGAGAATTCACGCATCATATCTCTTATATTATTGATTCAATTATTGTCACAAGATCATCTCGTATAATATATTATATTATTAATCGAGACATAAAGTTATAAATGATTAATAATTGTTGAAAGATTAAAAATGTGTTGATTAAAATAAAATGATTTGTGGTAATATTTATTCAATCCTTGATGTATATAAAGAGTACATTATGGAGGCGATACGTGGTAAGTTTGATTATTTTATGGGGGGGCCCATATGTCATCATCTAAGAGTCTCTTCGTCAATAGTAATTACCTTTGTGAATAGTAATTACCTTTGTGAATAGTAATTACCTTCGTCAATAGAATTTACCTTCGTCAATTGTAATTACCTTCGTCAATAGTAATTACCCTTGTGAATAGTAATTACCTTCGTCAATAGTAATTACCTTTACCAGACGTCAAACCACTTGCCGTTTCACATTACAGGCCGAACCACTTGTCGTTTCACATTACAAAGCGTCAAACCACTTTTCTTTTCACATCACATGGGTCGTCAATGCCCACTGCATTTCTTTTCATGGCGGTCTTAAGCTAAGTTGAAATCTTCTATAAATAGAGGCCAGTGCTTCATTATTTTCACGAATGCATTCAAGCTATAGAGAGAGAAGGTATAGAGAGAATAAGAGAGAAAGAAGAAGAGTATTTTGTTACTATACTACTGCAGTATTCAATCTCCTAATAAAACATTGACCAAACCCAATGAAATCTTTGTTTTGATGAAACGCACAACAAGTGCTTGATAAAAGTCCTCTATGGACTATTTTGATTAAAAACAAAGAATTAAGTAAAGCCGAGGCCAAGATTACATATATATATATATACACTATATGTAGATAATTAAAGGATTTGAGCAAATCAAATTAGAACTAAAAGCAATTGTAAGCCAAAATGAAAAATCGAAAGATAGTGTGTCGGGTCACTTTTGGGCTAACTATTTTGGCTAGTTAGACTTGCTGGAAAATCATAGTTTTCCGGGGTCTTGTAGTGTGCAATCCAAGCTAGCCATACCCTCTGGAACAGACTCGTTCCGAGTTCGGATGGCCGAGTTATGATGTGCCTAAGCGGGTGCGTCGAATCTGTCCAAAATCTGGAAATCAGATTCAAAGCAGTCCCTTCCACGAATTTTCTGGAATTTTGTGCTTGGAATTTGAAGATGGTCCTAGAACGAAAGTTATAGCCCCAGAAGTTAACTTCGCGTGGGCGTAATAATCGCTCAACAATGTTTTAAAACGAATTAGTTATGACTGTTTTAGCGAGATAGAGTAAAGCTGAGAAAAAAATATTAAAAACTGTTATGGTTGGGCATTTTTAAGTTCTGTTTTGGGCTGCCTATGATGTCTAAAATGGGTGTCTTACATTTTCTAAATATATTCTCTTATGGTGTTTATAGGATATCCAAAATTGGGGGCAAACTAACTTACGAATTAAAAACTACAAAATCACAAATTGGCCTCATCGCGAAGAGGGCTGCTGCCCAACAGCAGCAATGTACAGCAGCAACGCTCTGTAACAGTTGACTGGGACTCCTTTGAAGCTCTCAATTGATGTGTTTAAAGTACCCAAAACATTCAGCTAATATTTTACTTAAATAGGTGGGTATACCACCCATATTATATCCAAAACTTGACGTATAAAGGATCAATGCCATGGGAGATATAAAATGGCAGAGCATGGGGTGAGCAAGACTAGAAGCGCTGCCCATTGACAGTAGCAAATAGCAGTAGCAAAACTCAGTCTCGGTCAACGCATCTAAAATAGTCAAATTGTTAGCTAATATTTTCTATGGCAGGTGGGTGTATCACCTATCTAATGCCCAAAATTCAAAAACAAATGAGTCAAAGATACAGGAAATAAAAGCTAGCAAAGGGAGAGTCCGAACTTGGGGCTGCAAGGCAAGCTGTGTGATTCTATTTGGATAAGCATGTTTGGTTCGCTTAGTTTGAGTAATTGCTACAGTTGGTGTTGCATTTTAATACGTGGTTGCACCACCTCTAGCCTACACAAAAGTTTATGATGATTAAACTAATAAACTAGAAAATGAGGTTGCACAAAGTAGAGAGTAGAGGAGGGGCTGCTGCATAATAGCAAGCAGCAGATAGCAGTAAATGTTATACTTGGTTTAGCTTCTTTTTTTTTTTCCTTTTATATCTGAAGTGACTTTTATTACATGGTTCTTAACATTTCATAGATGAAAGTTTCATTTCTGATTAATGATGTCTAATGAACCTTTTTACAAGGGAACCACACTCGTTGAAGGTGGAGAAGATCTTATTTCAGGGGAAGTCTAACTACCAGAATGTTATGGTCTTTGAGGTATCTATTGCTCTACAAACCACACAAATGTTATACTGCCTCCATACAAAAAAAAACACAAGACTCTTATTTTCTTATTTTTGCATAGGAGTTAGGACATACAAATGTCGGTACTTTCTACTCGCTTTCTCTTGGAAAGGTGTTCAATTTATATGGGGATCTTAGTGGGTCTTTTTCTTCTTTTCTTTTTTCTGGTTAGGGTGTGGACTGGAGGGGTTCAATATGTGTATGATATAAAAGTAATATATGACTAGGGACATAATACCCCCCCCTCTTCTTCTTTGTCCTTCTCGAACATCTATCATCTCAACTGGACTTGCATGATACAGGGTTGTCGTATGTCCTTCGTGTTGGGGATGAAGATTGTTCGTGCCAATTAGTAATCTCATTAATTGTGATGATTACATTCAAAATATGTAAACTGCTTGAACCTATCTTGTGCAATACGTTGAGTAAATAATACTTCTTTCAGCTTGCAGTCTAAGGCTTTAATTGAACTTCTGATCATGCTAAAGTTACCTTTATGTTTCCTTTCCACTCTTTTTTGATTCATGCACGTTCAAGTCTTGAACCATTACCAACTGATGAGAACCTCAGTATATAGCGAGCATGTAGGTGGAATTGTTATCACTAGTTAGTGGCAAGTTGGTGAATATAATTTATTTTTCTTCCTCAAATTGCACGAAGTAATGCTTTGAAAAATTAACCGCGCCTGATTTGAATTTTTCAGATGGCAACTTCTCATGCTTTATTGTGATATCCATTCATAGTGCCCATGTATATATCTTACATCAGTATTATTATTTTTATTGTCTTACCTTTCTGATGCAGATTTTTTCCTCTCTGTGGGTCTGGGACTTGGCGGAACGGACTCCCCTCGAGTTAAGTTGCGAAAAAGTATTAGTAATGAGAGAACTTTCTCAGCCACCAAGGATGAGCCAGTGCTTTATTAGAAAATTGGTACTATTTCAGCCTTTTCCTTATCACTTGAAGGGGCATTGTGTTAGGTAATGTTATCACATGGACCTTAGGACAAGGCTTAGGTCTTTAGGAAGGAGAATATGTTGTGCATGACTACGAGTATTCTGTCCTCTGCGTCAAAAAAGTCATTGCAGACGGAGGTAGTAAAATTTTGAGCTAAGTTTGCTCTAAATTTGAAGAATATAAGGTACTGTTTTATGTGTATTTTTAGGCATCAAATGAAGAAACATATATACACATGTATAGAGAGAGAAAGGGTACTAACCAAAGCAAGAGAGATAGAGAGACAGGGAATTAGGAAATCTGAGTAGACTTGAAATCTGATGCTATTCAGACTTGAAATCTGATATTGATCAAGCTAAGTGATTATATTTTGGAATGGAGGGATTATATTTTGGAATGGAGGGAGTAAGTTTTAGCATTTCTCGTTGAATACATTCTCATGTTTAGTCATTTTTAAATAGACTAAATATAGAAAATAAAAAACAAAATATTACACTTACAGACATTGCTACCAACATAAATTGGGAGTACTAAGCCTAAACACCCTCGAGACTGAAAAAGAATGGCGGCATAAAATTTCCTAGATCCTTGGGAAGTAATTCTCTTTAAGGCCTTCTCATTTTAGAATTTTTTTCACTCTTTTAATTGTTTGGTGATATGTGGGTGATATTTTTAGTGCATGTATTGACCCTTTTTGAGTTTTGTTTCAAGTGTATTTAGAGAACGTTTTTTATTTGACAATTTCAAATGTAAATTGAGTTTAAATTCTTATAATTTTTTGGCTATGCTAGAATTACCGATAACTATATTTTTGTCTTTATCTTTCATTAATCTTTCCCTCTCTCTTAATTTAAGTTCATTAGTTTCATCTTTTCTTATTTTTTATCTCATTAAAATTGAATTTTGGTGTTTCTCTTGCAGCATAAAGTTTATAGGCCCAACCTTGACTTCTTTGAAGAAAATGATAAAAAAGTGGATCTAACATGTCACACGTTATTCCTTCTACTTTATTATTATTCTTTCAATTTTTTTTATGTTAATAAATTTTGTAGGTACTATGGTCCTTGGTCCCAAGATACAATAATAAATTTTATAGTTATTGTGACTCGAGTATTATGATCTATTTATATGTGAAGTTTTAATTTTATTAGCTCTTTATGCTTTAGCTTAT
The DNA here is from genome assembly GCA_020205615.1 of Panax quinquefolius. Taxonomy (NCBI): domain Eukaryota; kingdom Viridiplantae; phylum Streptophyta; class Magnoliopsida; order Apiales; family Araliaceae; genus Panax; species Panax quinquefolius. The sequence continues at coordinate 21,081,440 of CM035168.1, read as the reverse complement.
CAATTAGTTTGGAAAAAGTATGGCAATATTTATATTTACTTGAAAATTATATTTAATATTTCTTATAGAGATTAATAATAATAATAAATATGAAATCAATGATTTCAAAATCAATTATAATTTTCAATGAATTTTGATTATTTAGCAATTATTTTTATTTACAAATTTATAATTTGTGAAGGATTTTTTCTCACTAATTTGAAGAAAGATTCTCAATTTATAATTAGTGAAGGAAAATATCTCTCATTAAATAAATTTGTTCTTCACAATATATTATTTGTGAGGGAATAAAGTTATTCACTAATTTTAAATAGTCCTTCTTAAAATATTATTTGTGAAGGAAATCAATCTTTCACTAAATAACAATATTCCATTACTAAATAAAATTTGTGAAGGAATAAGTTATTCACAATATATCCTTCACAAAAAATATTTAGTTACTACTTAGCAAAGGATACCCAATTGCGAGGAGGTCTAATGCGAGCACTCGTGTGAAAAAAATATTTCTTCGCAATAAATCACTTGTGAGAGATATAGGGCCTCTAGTGAAGGAATTGTCCTTCACTAGAGGCCATTTTTGGTGTAGTGTTAGATCTCATACTGCTGATATTGTTGTAGAGATGAGTGCTTTCATTGATGAGCATGGTAGCACTATGCAGATGGCCGTAGATCTCTTGGATTGCACGGACACCCTGATCCAGGAGTTCTTAGATTCACCTCCATTTACCACATCATTTATAACATTACAGGTCATGATTATACCGAATGATCCCTGGTCATAATCATACCAAGTCCATCTCTGCACGTAAGCCAAAGATATACAACTATAAAATCAATAATCAACAGTCCATCTTCGCACGTAAACCAAATATAACTTTCATCACCATATAAGCATGAGGGTGATGACAATGATATAAGCATTAATCAAACAAAGATAAATATTAAAGACTTTAAATTTATTCAAATATTATCAATCACTTAATAAACTCATAATCTAATATTATTAATATTATAACAATATTTTAATCATTTCTTAAACTTATAAACAATTTATTTCAATTTATAATTTACCAAATAATGCATTTAATCATTCAAATATGCCATACTCATAAGATTTCATCACCAATGATCAAATCCCTTATCAAAAATATGCATATACCCTATATAGGATTTTCAAGCCATAAAATCCTATTTTTCAATTTTGTTACTTCACATAACATATTTAACTCATTTACTCATAACTAGATTATTTTCTTTAAATATACCAAATCAGTCCCAAAAATATTTTTTTTCTGGCATTATGCAGAATATAGTCCCATATTAAACATATATTTTTCTCGAAATTTTTAAAATTCATTTACTATTTTTCAAAAATTAATTTCTAATTAATTTCTTAAGAAATTAGCTACCTCAAGTTTAACTCCAAAAATTCCCAAATCTTGGCAGGATCTTACACATGTTAACGTGAGCTTCTAGTTTAAATTTCATGGTTATCGGAGTTACAGAACTCTGATTATAGCATTTTTGTCGGAAAAACCTAACTATTGAAATAGCCATAACTTGCTCATTTTAAGTCGGAATGAGTTATTTTTGGACAGGAGGTACTTTATACCATATATTTTCATGTCCCAAAAGGCCAGAATTTTTCTCACAAATTAAGTGGCCGAAAATGCCATTTTAAATTTTTGGGCAGTAGCTATTTAGTATTTTGTAGTCTTTTTGACTCCTTTGCTAAAATCAGTCCACACTAAAATTTACAACACCTTTTCTAGTGATTCCACTTGGATAAGTTAGAAAACTAATAGATCTAACTCTAGAACTAGACCACACTCAAAAATTTAAAATATAAAAGGAGATATGGTTAATTGAATTTCATGTTCCATTTTTACCAAAATCTGATTTTCAACACTTTGTGATTTCTAAGAAACTTTCATGTTTTCACATAATAACCAACACAACTCAACATAACACTTGCTAATACTATATATACCCATGAACAGATACTGGATGAAGCGCAAATATCAAAGATATTCAACTAATTTCATGGAGTATAGAAGCCAAAACTTTAACCAACTGAGTATAACAGAATATATGAAACTGCAAATGAATTTTCACCCGCCATGCGGTAATCCACGTATACAGATCATTTTCACAATTTAATAAGGAATGAATACAAAGGACCATTCACCATGCATGTGGTAATCCACATAGAGCGAGTTATTCAATAGAATATTAAAGAATGGAATAATGAAGGATTCACCATGCGCGTGCGATAGATCGCATGCATGCACGAGGTTATTCCCAATAGAATAATAAATAATGGAACCCGAGTCCAAACAGAACGCATTGCAGCCGAGGATATTCCGACAAAATAATAAATAATGGAACCGGTCCCAGGCGTAAACGCATGCAGACGGTGATATTCCGACAAAATAATAAAGAAGGAAATAACAACAGAAATCACCCGCAAATAACGATAGGCCTTGAGATAGGTTATTCCAATGAATAATAAATAATAGAACCAGTCCCGGCAGAACGCATACGAGACGAGGATATTAAAACGAATAATAATGAGCGGAATAATAGAAGAATTTCACCATGTATGCGGTACTTGCGATAAACAAAGTTATTCAACATAATAATAAAGAATGGAATAATGTAAGAATTTCACCATGTATGTGGTACTTCGCATAAACAGGTTATTCCAACATAATAATAAAGAATGGAATAATAGAAGAATTTCACCATGTATGTGGTACTGCACATAACAGGTTATTCCAACAGATAATAAAGAATGGAATAACAGAAGTTCTCTTCATGAATAAGAAAGAAATAATACCCCTTACCTTAGAAGACCTGAATATTGGAATAGAGAGGTAGTAGACTTCTCCTCTTCTTTCTCTCTATAATTTCTCTCTCCAGAGTTTCAGTGAATTCGTAAGAAATAATGAAGGAATGAGCTTCTATTTATAGAAGAATGGACTGAATAGTAACTAATTCCTGAACGGTCCATATTGATTTACTTTTAAACGGACAGTCTAGATTGGTTTACTATAAAATATTCTAATAAAATAAAATCTTTTAAATAAAATATAATATATTATATTTATAATCTAATAAAACGAATAACTTTATAAAAGTATTCTGTTTTATATAAAAAAATTTTATCTGCAAATACTATGCAGATACCTTATCAAACGCTTATGCATAATAAAATATAATATATTCTAATTATTGTCTAATAAAACAAATAACTTTATAAAAGTATTACATTTTATATAAAAAGATTTTACTATCAAAACACTATGCATAATAAAATATAATATATTCTAATTATTATCTAATAAAACAGATAACTTTATAGAAGTATTCTGTTTTATATAAAATGATTTTCTATTTTATTACATTAATAATACTAATAAAACAAAACTTAATCATCATTATTATAACTCACATTATTAATCGACCAGGTCGTTCCTAGGAAAGATGGGGCTTTCCAATAAGAATTTCTCCCTATTGACACGAAATTAGGTGACCAAACCTCTCTTTGGTAGAACTTATAGACATCGTTAATATTGTAAATAATAATATTAATAACTCTGTCGTCTCAATTATTAATTTAATAATATATAAAATATTGACAATAATTGAATCAAATAACGTGAGAAGTACTACGCAACAATTACTGAAGCAATAATTGAACAAAACTGAGTGACTTCTCACGTAAGCATCAATAATCAATACCGTGTGCTCCTATGCAACCATGGCAGACATCGTACTTTTACTCTGGAGAGTAGTTCAACAAGATAATAAAGATAAAACTTTCGCCGTTATTTTCATAAAAATATTTTTGTCATTTTCTCAATCCGATAATAATTCCATTGTGGGGTCCACCAATGATTGTGTCATCATACGAATATTCCCCGACCAATCGAATATTATATAACAACTTTCATGCTTTGCAAAATTTATAAATACTACCCACAACTATAACATTATCTCAAATTCACACCATAATATTAAAAAAAATATTTCGAGAAAATTAAATCTTTATTCGAAAAATTTGGGATTTTACAGGGAAATTCTTTCGTTGTCCATTTCTTGCAATCTAAGGGCTCCTCTTGTCAATACCTCCTTGACAATGAAATGACCTTCCCAGTTTGGGGCAAATTTCCTTTAGATTGATCTTGGTTGTCAAGGACCTTTTTTAATACCAAGTCTGTGACGCCCCCAAAATTAGGTATACATCACCCATCTTGGGTAGTCGGATACGTAGTGCGGAATTTAAATACAACTTACTAATATAAGCGTAGGTATGCAATACGACATAAGCGTGAGTTTGAATACAAATATTATCTACTAGATATTATACAAACTCAAAAGGAGTCCTCATTACAATTATTATCACACTATTTCACGAATAGTGAGGACTACTAATGCTATCCTGCGGACCATTACTCTGGTCCCCGAGGCTCGTCCCGGCTATGTTCTCATTTCACGAAGAGAAGCAGTGAAAGAAAGGGTGAGCTCAACTAGCCCGAGAAGAAATATTATGACTAAGATAATGCGAATAAATTATCATTAGCCTTCAAATAACGATGTTAAACCGATAAAATATAATGAACATCAAGTTTAACTACAATGAACCAACAATCCATTAAAAGAGTCAAGTAGAAAATAAAATCTACTATCTTTTATGATTTAAAAGGTTTTCATCCTTTGTTATAGGCGAGACTCGACTTTAATAAATAATCCACATCATTGAATCACCCCCGCACTACTGACGAGGATATTCTTTAGTATCACGAACACAATTATTCATGCACTACGGGCCAAGAATAGTTGTGTATTCATTAATGGTCATGATCATGCCAACAATCATCCATCAATGCACTACTACCTTCGAGGAGTTTTTTACCACATCATTTGTAACATTATTACGGTCATGATTACCGAATAGTCTACTGTGGTCATAATCATACCAAGTCCATCTATGCACTACGAGCCACGAGATGACTTTAAAAAAATATAAACATGAGGATGATGACAATGATATAAGAATTCAATAAAACAAGTTCAAGAATTATTTTATCCGGGAATTATTAACGTCCAAATTGTCAACATGATCTTTGTTTTGTAGAGTAAAATTCAAGAATGATCGGAAGAATATTTCCATGAAAGATCTTTGGATGAAACGCAAATATCAAGGATATTCTACTAATTTCATGGAGTATAGAAGTCAAAGTTTTAACCAAGCTGGGTATAATAAAGAATGGAATAACAAAAGAAATCACCGTGCATGCGATAGGCCGCGCGGTAGTAGTTATTCAATGAGAATAATAAATAACGGATCAGTCCGGTAGAAACGCATGCAGACGAGGATATTCAACGAGAATAATAAAGAATGGAACCGGTCCGGCGTAAAACACACAGAGCAGGATGTTCCAAGAATAATAATAAAAGCGGAACCGGTCCGGTGTAAAAAAACATGCATGAGCGAGGATGTTCCAGCAGAATAATAATAAAAAGCGGAACCGGTGGTGTAAAACAACAGACGAGGATGTTCCAAATGAATAATAGAAGAATGTCACCAAGTATAGGGTAAAGCATTATCTGAGTTATTCCAACAGAATAATAAGCAATGGAATAACAACAGTTCTTCTTCATGAATAAGAAAGAATAACACCCTTACTAAATAATATAATGTTATAGTTGTGGGTAATATTTATAAATTTTACAAAGTATGCAAGTTGTTATAAAATATTCGTTTGGTGGGGAATATTTCTTTTGTTAGGGAATATTCATACAATGGCTCAATCATTGGTGGACCCCATAACAAAATTATTGTCGGATTGAGAAAACGACAAAAAATATTTTATAAAAATAACTTGGAGAGGTGTTAAGTTAAAACCGTTGAACTACCCGGTGGTAAAAGAAAGTACGATGTCTGTGGGGTTGCATAGTAGCACTACCAGTATTGATTATTGATGCTTACGTGAGAAGTCACTCAGCTATGCTTAATTATTGCTACAGTAATTGCTGCATCATATCTCTTATATTATTGATTCAATTATTGTCACAGTATCATCTGTATAATATGTTATAGTATTAAATCAATAATTGAGACGACAAGTTATAAATGATTAATAATTGTTGAAAGATTAAATATGTGTTGATTAAAAATAAAATGATTTGTGGTAAGTTTGATTATTTTATGGGGGGCTCATATGTCATCATCTAAGAGTCTCTTCGTCAATAGTAATTACCTTTGTGAATAGTAATTACCTTCGTCAATAGTATTTACCTTCGTCAATAGTAATTACTTTCGTCAATAGTAATTACCCTTGTGAATAGTAATTACCTTCGTCAATAGTAATTACCCTTGTGAATAGTAATTACCTTTACCAGACGTCGAACCACTTGTCGTTTCACATTACAGGCGTCGAACCACTTGTCGTTTCACATTACAGGCGTTGAACCACTTGTCATTTCACATTACAGGCGTCAAACCACTTTTCTTTTCACATCATCAGTCGTCAAGCCACTTTGCTTTTTTTACTAAGCGGTGCTAAGCTAGAAATCTTCTATAAATAGAGGCCTAGTGCTTCATTATTTTCACGAATTCATTCAAGCTATAGAGAGAGAAAGTATAGAGGAATAAGAGAGAAAGAAGAAGAGTATTTTGTTACTACTTCTGCTGTAAAGATTCAATCTCCTACCAAAAGTAAGGGGTGTTATTCTTTCTTATTCATGAAGAGAAATGTTGTTATTCCATTGCTTATTATTACATTGGAATAACTGTATATCATGGTTTACCCTATACTTGGTGACATTCTTCTATTATTACATTGGAACATCACATGCATGTGTTTTACACCGGACTGGTTAAAATCTTTATTATTATTACATTGGAACATCACATGCGTGTGTTTTACACGGACTGGTTAAAATCTTATTATTATTCTGTTGGAACATCATGCCTGTGTGTTTTACACAGGACACGGTTTAAATCTTATTATTATTCTCGTTGGAACATCACGTCTGTGTGTTTTACAGGGGACTGGGTTTCGTCTTTATCATTCATTTGGAATATCCTATCTGTGTGTTTTACACGGATGATCCGGTTCCATCTTTATTATTACATTGGAACATCCTATCGGTGTGAATTTCACGACCTAGTTCCGTTATTATTATTCATTGGAATAACTTTGTCATGCTAAGTACCACATGCATGGTGATTTCTTTTGTTATTCCATTCTTTATTATACCCAGTTGGTTAAAACTTTGACTTCTATACTCCATGAAATTAGTATAATATCCTTGATATTTATGTTTCATCCAGTATCTTTTCATGGAAATATTCTTCTGATCATTCTTGAATTTTACTCTACAAAACAGTATCATGTTGACAATTTGGACGTTAATAATTCACGGATAAAATAATTCTTGAACTTGTTTTATTGAATTCTTATATCATTGTCATCATCCTCATGTTTATATTTTTAAAGTCATCATACGTGGCCTGTAGTGCATAGATGGACTTGGTATGATTATGACCGAGAGACTATTCGGTGTAATCATGGACCGTAATGTTACAAATGATGTGGTAAAAATCCTCAAATGGTAGTAGTGCATTGATGGACGATTGTTGGCATGATCATGACCATTAATGAATACACAAATATTCTTGGCCCGTAGTGCATGAATAATTGTGGTCGTGATACTAAAGAATATCCTGGTCAGTAGTGCGAGGGGTGATTCGATGATGTGGAATATTTATTAAAGTCGAGTCTCATTTATATATGATGATGAAAAACCTTTTAAAACCTAAAAGATAGTAGACTTTATTTTCTACTTGACTCTTTTAATGGATTGCATATTCACGCTGCATATTTAAACCGGTTGTCTATTGTATTTTATCGGTTTAACATTGTTGAAGACTATTGATAATTTATTACGCATTATCTTAGTCATAATATTTCTTCTTTGGGCTAGTTGAGCTCACCCTTTCTTTCACCTTTATTCTCGTGAAATGAGAATATAGCCGGGACGCGAGTCGGGAAGCGAAAGTGATGGTCACGAAGATAGCATTAGTAGTCCTCACTATACGTGAAATAGTGTGATAATAATTGTAATGAGGACTCCTTTTTGAGTTTGTATAATATCTAGTAGGCGATATTTGTATTTAAACTCACGATTTATGTCGTATTGTACACGACAGTTATGTTAGTAAGTTGTATTTAAATTCTGTACCATGTAAGTGGCGACCCAAGATGGGTGATGTATACCTAATTTTGGGGGCGTCACACCCGGAGTTCACGAGAACCACTGACCCGATAGTTGCGCAAACCTGGATCAAGGAGATCGATAAGGCCTTCACTATAGCTCGCGTGGGTGAAGACCAGAAGATAGTATTTGCCACATACATGATGAGGGGAGAAGCGAACTATTGGTGGGAAACTAATCAGCAGAGAGCGGGAGAAGGAACGATAACATGGGAGAGGTTTACTACGTTGTTCTTCGATAACTATTTCCCAAAGAGTAGGATGGAAGTGAAGTTCCTAGAGTTAAAACAAGGTGATATGACGGTGGCACAATATGCGGCTAAGTTTAATGAACTAGCGCGATTTGCGGAGCAACAAGTTGTGGATGAGGAAAGAAAGGCGAGACGCTTCGAGCAAGGGTTGAAGCCGTGGTTGTATAATAAGGTATCAGTCTTCCAGATTGATTCCTTTACGACATTGTTAGAGAAGGCAATCATTGCGAAAGGTGGCAGTGAGGCCTTAAGTCTATATCATAAGGAGAAGAAGAACAAGAACACTGGTAGTGAGCATTATGGAGGAAGCAACAGCGGAGGAAGTAACTCCGGAAAGAGGAAATGGGAAAACAATAACAACAGAAGCATTAATCAAGGTTGGAGTCACTAGGGAAACTTCAAGAGAAGGACTGAAGTTTGTAACAAATGTGGAAGAAGTCATCAGGGAGAGTGTTGGAAGAGAAAGAACACCTGCTATAATTGCGGCCAAGAGGGGCACATATCACCAAATTGCCCAAAGCCAAAGAAGATCAGAAGATGTTTTGCTTGTGGATCAACAGAGTACCAGATAAAGGATTGCCCGAAGAAAGGAAGCGGTGGAACTGGCGGAGGCCAGGGAGGAGGAAGTAAGTTAATGATTGGTGGACCTCAACAACCCAACCGATCGACCGCTCGAACCTTTAACATGACCGTCCAGGACGTAGTGGATGCGAAGGACGTGGTGTCAGGTATAATCCCAATGAATAATATAAATGCTTATATATTATTTGATTCGGGTGCCACCTGTTCTTTTGTATCCAAAGAATTTGCTAGTAAATTTAATACACCCCGAGAACGTTTAGAAGATCCTTTGAACATAGAAGTTGTGAATAAGGAAATAATCACTGTAAAATACGTCTATCGAAATTATCGCGCAAACATTAGAGAACATGAACTTAGCGTAGTCTTGATTCCTATTAGACTAGGAGAATTTGACGTAATACTGGGGATGGATTGGTTATATAACCATGCAGCAGTAATTGACTATCAGAGCAAATGTGTGAACCTTCAGACTCCGAGTAAGTCTAAGGTAGTGTTTTATGGTAGCTCATCGCTTAAGCAATCGTGTTGCGTTACGATGATGCAGGCCAAGAAATTGTTAAAGAAAGGATGTGTAGGTTATTTAGCTTACATCGTGGATACTCGGAAAAAGGGAATAGAGATTAAAGATATACCCGTAGTGAGTGAATTTTAGGATGTGTTTTCGGACGATCTGCCTGGCCTTTCGCCAGACAGAGAAATCGAATTCGTAATAGACTTAGCACCAAGGACGTCACCGATTTCGAAAGCTCCATATCCTATGGCGCCAGTAGAAATGAAGGAATTAATGATACAACTTCAAGAGTTGTTGGATAAGGGTTATATTTGACCAAGTGTGTCTCCTTCACCAGTGTTATTCGTTAAGAAAAAGGACGGATCAATGAGGCTCTGTATCGATTATCGAGAATTGAATAGAGTAACAATCAAGAACAGATATCCGCTACCAAGGATATATGACTTATTTGATCAACTGAAAGGAGCGAAGTGTTTCTCGAAGATCGACCTGCGGATGGGATATCACCAACTGAAAGTGCGGGATGAGGACATACCAAAGACTGCGTTTTGAACCCGTTATGGACATTACGAGTTTTTGGTAATGTCATTTGGTTTGACTAATGCTCCGGCAACATTCATGGACTTGATGAATTGAGTTTTCAAGCCATATTTGGATAAATTTGTGGTGGTTTTCATCGACGATATTTTGATCTACTCAAAGACGGAGGAAGAACATGCCAAACATCTGAAGATTGTTTTGGACGCACTAAGAAATGAGAAGATGTATGCGAAATTGTCTAAGTGCAAATTCTGGATAAAGAAGGTTCAATTCTTAGGCCACGTGGTGGATGAGAATGGAATCTCATTAGACCCCGAAAAGGTTGAAGCAGTAAGTAATTGGGAACAACCGATAACCCCGACGGAGGTGAGAAGTTTCTTAGGGTTAGCTGGGTACTATCGAAGATTTATCCAGGATTTTTCTAAGATAGCGACCTCGTTGACTAATTTGACGAGGAAGACGTTGAAATTTGTATGGACCGACAAATGCGAAGAAAGTTTTCAAGAGTTGAAGAAGAGATTAAGCGAGGTGCCTGTATTATCATTACCAGATGATACGACAGGATTTGTGGTGTATAGTGATGCGTCTCATAGAGGACTTGGTTGTGTGCTTATGCAACACGGTAAAGTCATTGTGTATGCATCACGACAATTGAAGGATTATGAAAAATGATACCCTACTCATGACTTATAGTTAGCGGCAGTAGTTTTTGCGTTAAAGATATGGATACATTATTTGTACGAAAAGAAATATGAGATATACATGGACCATAAAAGTCTGAAATATATCTTCACACAAAAGGAGTTGAATATGCATCAGAGAAGGTGGTTAAAATTGATCAAAGATTATGACTGTGATATTCATTATCACCCGGGGAAGGCAAATGTAGTTGCCGACGCTCTGAGCAGAAAAGGAAGGGAGAAACTGATGCAATTAACAACTCAGGAGGAGTTAATAAGAGATATGGAGAAGTTGGAAATAGAGGTAAAGGGACCCGAGAGGTCTGAAGAGAAGTTATTTATAATATAAGCTTGTCCGACATTATTGGATAGAATAAAAGAAGCACAGGAGAAAGATGGAGAATGTGAGAAAATCAGGAAGAGGATCACGTAAAATGAGGAAGAGAAATTTCGAATGGATAAAAACGATATCTTAAGATTCGAAGGTAGAGTGTGGGTACCGGTGGCAGCCGAGTTAAGAGAGGAGATTTTGTACGAGGCACATAATACGACATTTTCCATTCATCCTGGAGGCTTGAAGATGTACTGGGACTTGAAGCAACATTTTTGGTGGCCAAATCTGAAACGAGAAATTGCGGAGTACGTTAGTAGATGTCTTACGTGTCAACGAGTCAAAGCGGAGCATCAGCGGTCGAGTGGATTACTACAACTGTTAGAAATACCAGAATGGAAATGGGAGCATATTACGATGGATTTCATGGTAGGACTTTCAGTCACGCAGAAAGGTTTAGATGCCATTTGGGTTATCATGGATCGACTTACGAAGATCGCATATTTTCTATCGATCAAGATCCGCTACAGTTTAAATCAGTTAGCGAGTCTGTACGTAAAGGAAATTGTTTCACGACATGGAGTGCCGGTATCGATTATTTTTAACCGAGATTTGCGCTTCATGTTAAAGTTCTGGAAAAGCTTGCAAGAGAGGATGGGAACACAGTTGAGGTTGAGTACCGCATATCACCCTCAGATAGATGGACAGATTGAGCGAACAATACAAACGCTAGAGGACATGCTTAGGACTTACGTGATGGACTTCAAGGGAAATTGGGACGACCACCTACCCTTAGTCGAATTTACGTATAATAATAGTTACTATGCGAGTATCGGCATGCCACCGTATGAAGCTCTTTACTGAAGGAAGTGCAGAACACCATTATATTGGGACGAAGTTGGAGAATGACGAATACTCGGACCAGAGTTAGTAAAACAAACCGCGGATGTGGTGACAGTGATAAGAGCCAAACTAGTAGCAGCTCAAGATCACCAGAAGAAGTACGCAGACTTGCATCGACAAGACTGAGATTTTAAATTTAGCAGTTTTGTATTCCTGAAGGTATCTCCATGGAAGGGAAAGATCCGTTTCGACAAGAAAGGAAAACTGAGTCCAAGATTCATAGGACCGTTCGAGATACTAAAGCGAGTGGGAGAAGTAGCGTACAAATTGCACTACCACCTGAGTTGGAGCACATCCATAACGTGTTTCACATATCCGTGTTGCGTCTGTACAAGTTCGACTACAAACACGTGATTTCTTATGAACCCATTCAAGTGGAGAAGAACTTAGCGTACGAAGAAATTCCTGTCCAAATTCTAGATAAGAAGGAGCAAACTTTAAGGAACAAAGTCATTTCTTCTGTAAAAGTACTTTGGCGTAACCATGATGAGGCTACGTGGGATTTAGAAGATAGAATGATGAGGAATTATCCCCATCTATTTGTGTAACCTTGTAGCAATTTCGGGATAGAATTTTTATAAGGGGGGAGGATGTAATACCCGAGAATTTCCACGTATTATTAAATGAATATATTAATGGAAATAATATTTATGTGAATATAAGTGTTATTGTTTTATGAGTCGATTAATTCAATTGATTCGTATTAGATCAATGTGTATTAAGAAATGTGAATTGACAATGAGAATTGTGAAACGCCTTGTGTGGCATAATGTGAAACGAGAAAATTCACTAAGCGAATTAAAACGAGAATTAGGAAGATTAATCGTGTAAGATCATGTGATTTCATATAAGTAATCAATACGCTCTTAGACTGGTGATATCTCTTGTGGACATTAATTTATATCAAGTAAAACAAGTTTGGCGATGGAAATTGACGCTGGATTGAAGCTAAACGGTCTTGCATTTTGTAGGTAAAGCATTAGCCGTCCAAGAAGATCAATGATACAATTTGCAATTGTTGCGCCGATGGTCGATTGGAGAAAAATTAATTTTTCTACTTTAGAAATAAAATGGAACAATTATGTGATATATGTGACATTAATAAACCATGGAACAAAGTGCGTTTTGTTCGACGAAGGAATTATTAAGTAAGCCATTAATTAATATTAATTGATGGTGGTGGAATATTGATTACTTGGTAATTAATTAATAATATGTGATTATTATTGTTTGCAATATGTCTATAAATATAATAAAAATTATATAGATAATTAATGGTTATGGAGATCCATAAAAATATTAATTAAGGAAGAATGGATTAAATTATTTATTTGACATAAAACAAATAAGTGAGTTATTAATATAATAAGATTATATTGACGGTTATGTGCATGTGAGCAATAATACAACTACATTATATAGTGCGATGTGACATTTGTGTGACTATATATTAAGTCTTATAAAACTATATTGTATGAAGCAATGTGATTAAACATATTGGAACTATATGTTATAAATATATTATAAAATATCTATGTGACAATGTGTAGGTAGGTATACATTAAAAAAAATGTACATGGATGTTGCATAGCATCTACTACCTTGAAATGTTAAATCATATTATGACATTAAGTTATAATGTATAGTTAATATGTATATAAGAAAAATAGCACAAGAGTGGGAATTTGTATAACTGTACATAATGGCTGAGTTAGTTGGAAGTGTCCCAAAATGAGTGTCCCATTTGCCTCATTTCTCAGTCACGCATAAACCAAAAAGGCTAAGCCCTATTTCTTCTTCCAAGCTTCCTAGCTTAAATGATCATGGGGGGAGTGGTGGTCATGATGAAATCCAACTAACATCCAACAACTCCTCCTTGCCATTCATGCAATTCTTTCATCCATGAGTTTGATTTAGGGGAAAATGTCATTGTCTGGGTTTTGAGTGTTCTATAAATGAGAGCTCTCCTTTCATTTTTTTCCATTGCTGAGAATTCCATTGAGGGTGAGGTTGAGAACATACAATGATTTTAGGACATTGGGAGTTCATTAGGAGCAAGTTCTTTCACATTACAAAGGTATAATTCCTTTTCCTTGCTTCCATTTCATTCTCTGTCAAAATAGAGTTCGTGAGTATTGAAATACAAGTTCTTGATTTTGTGGAATTATATGTTAATGAGGTTGGGTAATGTTTAAATAGTTGTTATATAACCATATAGGCATTTTGCAATTGATACATGACTGGTTAGAATTGAAATGATGAATAATTTCTAAGGTTGGGCTAGCTTTCTACCGAAGTAGACTATTCTTGGCTTGAACTAGGGAATGGTAGCAGTGCCTTGATTTACTAAGGTCTTATAGTTGCAGAATTCTGTGCTTTGATCTCTGATTTTCAATTGGACTTTCTGTTTTCAAATCTGATCAATGTTAGTCAATTGTTATGGCTCAAACTAGCATGTACGCATGTGTAAGTGGTATATACCAGTATATTAACTTGAGGAGAGCATGTTTTACTAGATTAGCATGATTAACGAAAGTGTGTGGATTAAAATGAATTTGGAAACTTTAGAAACGAACTTGACGAGTATGAATGACATATTTGTGTACTGACTTTGCAAGCATGTTGGCATGATCTAGAAATGCATAAATAAACTGTTAACTTATGTTTATATGATTCGTAAGAGAGCATGAACATGTTGAACGAATTAGTGCACTTTACAAATGAAAATATGACCTTTGAACATGAATATTGACAAACTACCTTGAGGGTTAGAATCTGACATTTGTAATCATGTTAATGTTACCCTTAGGCTCACTCATGTAACATAACCATATATATACCATGCTTGTGTATCATATTTCAAGAAAAGCATGAACGAAGCATATTTTCAACTAAAGCGGTGTTAATTTCACATATGCGTTATGAATACTCACAAGCATGCCTAATACGAGTATTGTAACTACCTTGTATGATTAGAGAGCAAGCATAATAGACTTTCTGGTTTCATGACCTTGAAGGGCATTAAATTGTTGAAATAATTAATTTGGAATTATATGATGAAATGAAGAACCTAGATTAACTTGAGAAGCATGAAAAGACCTTTAGCATAATTATATATGATCATTGTGTTTATGCCAGACAGAAACCTCAAGGCAACAATTGAGTCTTGGCTTGGCGGACGACACAGATGTGCTAGTCCTAGGCTTAGCCATGGCGCAGCTGCGCCAGTCTTGAATCTGAGATAGTGAAATCTGATCTTTGGATAGCTAACTTGTGTGAAGCCTATATTACTAAAAGTAGTTTAAAACCTACTGATATATGTATATAAGTGATGCTTAGATGATATGATGGTGTTTGCCTCGTAATAGGAAGGTCCATGGGTAAAAAGGACTTAACCTTGAGTATTCTTAAATTACTTATGAAATGACTAGGTATTTGATTCATGATGAATTTATAATCTGATTTGTACCATATGTGCATACTTGAATCATGTCAAACTTGATTAATGAATGTGTTAGCTAATGAGCATCTTGTACTTATAATACGCAATACTAGGATTCGAAAGTGTTGATTTATTAACGTGGATAAACTACGCTTAAGGCAAGTTTCCTTGAACTTCACTCTTTGATTGTGCAAGTTCCTTAACTCTTACTCTTTCACTTGAGCAAGTATCCGAACCCTACTCTTATTGTGCAAGTATCTTTGCATTACTTTATTCAACGAATACCGTAAGCAAAGTATCTAAACCTTATCTCTTTGAATGCAAGTTATTCTACTTATTCATTCAATTGAATAAGTATGTTTAGACTCTTGTGAAAACTATTATTCATGTTAAACTTGGTATTGTTCTTGAATATTGTGAAAGAGTCGATGCCATTTAATTTGGCTAGACTATATGGATGTTTATAAAACTGTCCAAACTAATTGATTGGTAAGGAAATCTTGAAAACTGAGTTGAACAACCCTTATGGTAAGGGGAGTGTATGTTGTTGGAAACCCCAACACATAAGGGGATATTATTGTGGTGTTATGCATAACTTAGAGTATTATAGATTGATCATCTATAGTACTTGATTCTTTTGGGATATCAGTTTAATATTGGTAACTCTAGTGGATGTTCAATAGTCCTTAGTGACTACTCAGTATAAATTATTTATCCAGTTGGATACATTGATAATCTTTGAATTTATATATATATCTGTTAATTTATATTGAATTATCATTCTTATTCCAAGAATTGTCGATGAATTGTTGATATTCACTATTCATGATATTATTCTGAAACTCTGAACTATCTTAGAGATAATACTTCGATAATTCAAACTTGTGATATTATATCCTTCACCCTTGTTGTATATTACTTGCTGGGCAATTTGTGCTCATCCTTGCTTATTTAAAACCTTTCGAGTTAAGGTGAAGCAGGAGGTGTCTCTGGAGCAGAGACAAAGAAGAAAGGGCAAGGCTACCGACTAGCTTTGTTCCTTTATGTTAAAAATTTTTGTGTTGTATTATTAAGAACATTTTCAGACTATGTTTAAGCTTAAGTAGGATTATGTAATAAGTCTTTATTCGATATTATTATGTAATCTATTAAGTACTGCAGGTTGTGAGACTTGGGGGAATAATTATAATAAATCATTGTATATTATTCTAAATTAGATTTTCCGTTGTGAACATGTCATTTAGTTATTATGGTATTACTATGAGAACGTGATGAAACAAATTCGAGTGACCAAGTGGAGGTCCGAATTTAGGAGCGTCACAGACACGCGGGCGAGGCTCTATGTGTGTCAGCATTTTACTGACCAATCGACCAACTTATCAAAAACTAAACTTCATGTTAACCGCATTCTTAAAAAACATAGTGCTAATTATAACTGGAAGATTGTTTGTGTCCATGTAGTGAGTCAACTCAAATTGTCCTTGAAATATAATTATTTTTAGACAATACATGTATTTGTATTGAGAATGCAAGTGTTTATACACATCTCCTACAAAATCATTATTACCACTTCGTCCTATAATATATTATATAATATTTTAGATTATTTTATTCTTTTAAAATTATTTAAAGTTTTATATAATATGAAAGAATTAATAATAATTTTTCTAAAATTACTTCTCATAGAAAAATATTATAGATCTTGAAATTATCACGATAAGTATGGTAATTATGAGAATTTAAAGGTACTTAAGATAATTAATATCATATTTAATATTATACAATTATTTTTTTAATTCTTATGTATAACTCTAAAACATAATATATTATGGGATGGAGGAAGTATTATTCAATGGTCCAACCTTTGATATTCTTACCACTCTCTATTGTTAGTATTTATAATTTTAATAATGATAAATATTATGGTCTTTTGTTATTAATTGTTTTTTTCTAGCTGGCCCAAATTAGTTCATCTATTTCATCTATAACGACCCCAAAATTCATACAATTTAATTCTCGACTTTGGTTGTTAACAATACATTCAACCTCTAATTTTACATCATTACTTTATTACTTAACCATTCTATCAATCTTCAACTTCATCAATGCTCTCTATATTATAACCGTTTTCTACCCAATATAGTTCATCAAACATACCACACTTTGGAAATCCAGGAACTTGCCATAATTGTGACACCCCCAAATCTAGGTACTTCATTCCCATGAGATTTGGTGCTCACTATCCATACATTCATACATACTATCTACCAAAATAAATATTATTTAAGCCATAATCCTCCCTTTAAATAGGGTTACACCATTAAATTCAAAACAATCTCAAGTTATCTAAACCTTTAAACATCATTCAAGTGCGGAATTAAATTATTACATTACATCATTATTAAAAAGTCTATGATCATAATAGAAATCAAAAGTACAAATCAGCATCACTTGTACATTTTTCCCTTTCCTTTGCTAGTTGAAGGCTCATTTACCTTCTCAACTTTAGCTGCAATGAGTTTATAAATATGCAAGAGTGAGCAAAACAATTGCTCACTGAATATAACAATGAATTAATAGGAGAATAATAATAATAACCGCCAACAATAGGCTCATCAAGACTGAATAGTACTCTAACAATGATAATCAGAATTGGAATCCAAAATATGGAATATACATAACTGAGGGTCATAAGACCATGAACCATGTCCACAGTTGCGAGTAATCTTTCAACTCCAACTTTAACAGTCATAAGACTATAAAGACTCCTCGTACTTAGGGGGATCAGCCCTTCGTACAATGTATTGTGCACAAATATTTTAACGCTACGCGTAAGTTATCCCCTATTAATAATAGGGTTGTTTACCCCAGTATTTAGAGTACAAGTCCGCACCAAAGAAAGTTTGGTTTGGATAAGCTTTTAAGGGAAATTTGAAGTTTAACGAACATCAACTAGAGGACTAGTTGAATCAATAGTGTTTGATAATCACAACAGATGTTTAATAACAATATAACATAGAACAATTGAGAATCATAAATGAACTGATTATGCATATTAAACTCATGCTTGAAATAACTATAGAGCATAAGTATTCAATAAAATGAATAAAATGGTTAACCTTTGCTTGAACAGTAAATAAGCTAAGGTTAGAGTCTTATAACATTAGAATTGAAATTACTGAACGTACATTAACTGATAGCAAGCTGGAAACTAAAAACTTGCCCAATAAGGTATTAACTCATTGATAAGTGGGTTTTATACCTACTTATTGAATACCAATTCACGTGAACTATGCCCATCTCAAGTACATTTTAGTGAGTTTTTAGTTGCATTTCATGTTATTTTGCATTGCATTTACTTAAAACTCCTTTTGGTGAAAAAAGTGCAGGAAATGGCCTAATTTGGTGGTATTAGAGGGCACGAGGCTAATGGACGCATGAAGCAAGGCACAAAATTTGGTAGATCGTGGCATGAGGATCAATTTGAGCGAAGACTAAGCATGGATAGACAAAGGAAGGAAGCGTGAGCAGATCGATTGCGTGAGCAGAGAACCGTAATTCAAAGTTGCGAAGCCATAGCGGCCATGATGCACACCCTTTGGACAACATTTACCTTTGCAAGTCAGCGCCATGTGAGGATTACACTTGAGGGACGCGGTAGCCTTGATGCTGTAGCGATACTGGCAAGGCGATTTATTTTATTTTAATTTTTAATTAAAAGGGTTGTAATTGATTAAAATGATATCTGACTGGTGTCAGACGTATCTTTGATTACTTTTTATGTATTTTCATAGTAGGAACTGGGGTTTACACATTGAGGGAGATTCCAACGTAGAAAAAAGCTTAAACGCCTACTTCTCCAATTCTTCTTGGGATTTTCTATCATTGTGGATTATCATTATTATTTTGCTGGATGTATATGAGGATTTGAACGTTAACTTTGGTCTATAATCAACAATTGGGTTTGATCGTTTCTATCCTTCATCTTTCAATTGTTTGCTTATTAACCATGTTTAGCTTTGATCCCATAATGGCTTTTGGTTCAGTCATGAACTAAACTCCATTATGGGATTCTAACGGATTTTAATATGTAGTTTAGTTGCATGCTTGATTGCTGGAGCTGTTTTACATATAATATGGAAACTCTATCATGATTGTTTTGCATGTATGAATGCTTGATCACCATTTGTTTCAGTACTTGTATGGAATTGACAATGAACATGCAAGTATGGATTGTAATCATGATAGCATACGTATATGGGAACATTTTATATGGCTTGTGTATTTCGTGAACCAGATAGACATATACTCTTTCACCGTATGAGTTAAAATAAGGGCTTGTGCTTAAATTCAGTATGATTGCAATTTCACATAGACATATAGTGATTTTGGTTATATTGTTGATTACATGGAGTCTATCACTTGTGGATGCTGTGTAAGTAGGTCATAGTACATTGAAAAATGGCTATGACTCTATTAGTGCTTTTGGCTACTTTCCTGTGATATGTGAACAATTCTTACATGATAGTGGTAATTAGATGAAATATTAAATGAAGTTAGGATCCCATTATTTCCAGATTTGGTTTATTCCATTATTTTTCTTGTTTTAGTTGTTAGTTGCAATTAGATTAATTCACCAATATAGTCATTAGTTTAAGCATATAAATATAGTGATTTAATTGATGCATAGTAGTTTAAATTTGACAACTTTCTCTGTGGGATCGATACTCTACTTACTCTGTATTACTTGTTGACACATGTATGCTTGCATGAGTTAGAGCTCTTTTATCAGAACTGAAAAAGAGGCAACACTCATGCAAAGAATTAAAATAGTTCAATAATAGGGACGAGAGTTCAAAAACTGCGTTCATTATACAATAATAGAACTTAAGAAACTTGCTTAACTATAAACAAGTTAGAATGAATCAATCAAATGAGAATTTCAAATAACATTAGAGTTAAAGTTTGATCGAATGAATTTTAGGAACAATTGACTTATTCAATAATAGTTAAGATAATAAGCTTGCTCAATCAAAAGAATAAAGTTACACAACATAGTAATAAAATTAACTCAACGAAAGTGTAGAGTTAGAAAACTTTCTCAATTTAAAAATATAGGGTTTAGAAACTTGCCTCGAGCGTAAGCTACAATATTAAACTCACGTTCACTTACACATTGGTTTAGAACAACATTATCTATTAGATATGCTAACATACCATAACATGTACATTTCTAGCTAAACTTACTATTTTAGCACAAGTCTTTCTTTACCATTTATATTTCAGAAATTCTAAGTGTTTACTTCGCAACACTTTCTTAACATTCATTGTGTATACTAAGTTATCACATAATGTGTTCGAAATTTACTAATCATTTTTACCACTTTGAATTCACTAACCCCATAACACAACTCTGTTTTAGCCTTGATGTTACATGTTGGACACATTACCATAACCTTACGCTAAGCTACACAAAACGACCAAAGTCTGCAGAATTAGCGAGACTTGATTAATCTGAAAATGGGCAATGGGCGACCAGCGCGCGGTTTTATCTTGAGATGCGGCGCGGCGCATGCATGCATGTTCTGGTACCACGCCTAAAGGTGACCGCCTTTTGCATAGCGACTCAAAGCGATGATAATAACACGTAAAATAAATATACAACTATCATAAACATGATTGCTAATATATAAAACCACTTAACACAATTTAACACCCACTAAAACTATTTTAATTTCTCAATTTTCATGTTTTCATGAAAAACTCAATTTTCTTGACATTCATCCTAAAAATCATCACTGTGACTTCAAAACATGACCAAATCATCTCATTCAAATTACGTTATGTTCGTATCTCAATGAACTACCATATACAAGCATCAATTTACAGTTTCACACATGAATTGGCCACTAAAATTGATACTTACATATGAAAACATATATACTGACAAATTTTTTCTACTATTAACTATAATTAGCATACGTATTCTGGTTTAGCCATAAACTCCAGTATTATAAATTACACATAAATTGCAACAACTCAGTTTCTACAACAAGCCAAGAGAATTTGGATTCACAGAGTATATAGAATTTTGCCGTCAAACACATATACATGCTTATAATATAGAGATTATGGAACATACCTTTTGTTACTTAACAGAAATTCTTGCTAAACTCACTAAAAATTTGCTCTGAAAATTCTTAAGACTCTTTCAATTTTTTCTGAAGCTCTCAAACTCACTCAATTCTCTGAACTCTCAAGCTTGGAAAATAGAATGCGTAATAAGAAAATCAACTGGTATTCAAGCGCAAGAATAAAACTGATAACCCTTAATAACACTACTAATTGCAAAATCAGTTACTAACGTATATAATATAAATATATTATATTTATTATTTTACTTATTTTATTTATATTATTTATTTTTAAAAATTAGAAATTCCAAAAGCCATAAGGCTTGTTTGGTTTAAATTTAAAGAATTAAAATACTTTTAAGCCTTGTTTGACAAAAACTAAATTAAACCCTTTTTAGTTTATTTACATAAACACTTTAGTTTATAATTATAATCACATATTATTTATTTGAATTTCCATATCCAACACTAACCCATTACAAAAATCACATACTATATTTTAATTAAATATAGCATTTTAACAAATATCACAAAATTATAATTTTCATTATAAATTTATTTAATAATTTAATATATCATTTAAATTATTAAATCAAAACAACAGTATAACATCTCATGTTATTTTACAGCTCTCTAAATTATAAATTAATTTAATTTAGAAAAATTCTCTAATACATTTAAATTCATCAACCATTACGTCAATAAAATATTTAACACCTCAAATAATATTTATATAACTCAATAAATATTTAAATTACAATTTGAAATTTTGGATCGTTACAATAATCATATGTGTTTAGGAACTTATCCTAGTCAGACCATATGCGTCCATTCACTGAGGGGTTCAAAACATACCATATGATTATGAGTCATGAACTTACCATATGCATTAGTTTTAAAAACTGTACCTAATCTTAATATCATCTAACCTAATCTAGGATACCTCGTCAGATTCTAACTCCTGAGGTAAAACCTTTGAGCGTAGAATATGATCCTTCTTGTCCAAGATTTTAACAGGTTTCTCTTTATACGTTAAATCTTCTGCTATCTCGTCTAGTTCTAATTCAATAATGTGGTTCGGGTCGTCTGAAAGTAGTATGCACACAAGCCAATCATGTTTGATGATAAAGCATATACTTTGTAACAATCTTATTCATTTATTAATAAAAAATATTAATTTCTTAAAGGCTTTTAATTATCTACATGATACTATTTTATAATATGTGATAAACCCATAGTTTTAAGCAATGCTTTTAGAATAATGATGATGATCATTCTAATGAGATCTAAATTTTTAGAAAGCTTAAAACTAAAATAGTTCCCAATCATTGGATTACTAAATTGGGGATTAGTGAATCCGGAAAGATTGGTACATACGTTACTTGCTCATTGGATGAAGATGATTGATCTCATGATCATTTGCGTGGAGACACTAAAGCAAGTATGTAGGTGCTTATTAGAGAATAAGTTCATTGAACGTGGCTCGCTAAGGAATACCTAATGGAGTTTTACTTGCCTGTCAATAGAAATTCCTGTAGTGATAGTAGTACAAGTGATCCTTAGACTTGAGATCATCATAGTATCATGTGTATGATGAGTTATACTTTGACTTATTCCTTAAGACCCTTAGGGTATATCAAAGGGTATGCTTGGGTATAATAAGTTATACATGGAGATAATGCATGATCAATAAAGAATATACCGCTTCTAGTAAAAGAAGAGAAATGTCCTATGTGATTCGGTAAATGACAACCCAGTAGTCCTTGGCCAAGGAAGAATGAAATTAGAAAGGAGTTTCTAATTTGCATTATTTAGAGTTGTGCATTTAAGAGTCGAAATACATATAATTAAATAAAATAAGACTTGACAGTAATTCCATGTCTTATATTTAATTGGGACATTGTATGGTAGAAGGATTGAATTGTACGGTAACTATTTACTCAAAGGTTCTTTTATGATTAATGTTGAAATCTATATTATCTGAAAAGTCGTTGATCGCTAGGGAGGCTTATCCCTATTGTAGAATAAATATTATTTATTTAAATAAATTAATAGTTTAATTTATTTATTTAAATAAGATTAGAATTGTTCTAATTGATTTATTCATAACTGGGTTTAATATGGAGAACCTAAAGGGTCACACCATAAAAGAAGAATAATTATTTAAGAAGTTAATGACATAATCATAATAATAAGTTATGTATATTTAATTTAATCTATGGTGATAGAATAAATTAAATAGCTTAATATTTATTATTTAATATTTTGGAAATATTAAATATAAATTAATAAGAGGAGTCTTATTATTATTATTACTATTATTATTATTTAATTCCTAAAGGAATAAGATGAGTCTATCTACATGTTCCTCTTATTTGACTTATAGTGATTTATGGTTCTTGAATTCTTCAAGATCTATTATCCTCCCACTAGCCCCTTTAATGATAAACACATTTATCTTAGAAGGTAGTGTGTTTCGCAATAAACACCTTTTGCTAAGTAGGATTATAGAACATATACCCTAAACTTACTTTAGGATGTCCCACAAATCTGTACTTGTCAAATTTTGTCCCAAACTTATTCTTTTGAAACCTTTTCACATAAGTTGGACAACCCCTTATCTTAACATACTTAAGATTAGGAATCCTCCACATCCATAACTTTTATAGAGTCTTGGGGCGATTTTGAGGTTACCTTTTCGTAGATATCTGACCATTTCTAGGGCATTACCCTAGAATGATACTGGAATATCGGTAAAATTATTATGGACCATACCATGTCCAATAAGGTACAATTTTTCCTTTCAAATACATCAATCAATTCTTACGTATTAGGAGGCGTCCATTATGAGAAAACCATTTGAGATGATCTAGAAATTTATTGCACAAGTATTTATTCCTTGATCTAATCAAAGAATCTTAATACTTTTCCAATTTGTTTCACTTCTGAATTCTTTGAACCTTTCAAATAATTCACACTTGTATTTCAGCAAATACACACGTTCAACTCTTTGAATGATCATCTCCTTTTCTTATACTAGTTTGTTCAATTTACAAAATAATTTTTCACGTAAGTCAAGTACACAAAATCCATTAAGTAATATTTCAGTTCTATACAAAACATTATTATTATAAATAGAACAACAATTGTTCTTAAATATAATACCAAAAATTTTATTGTCCAACAATAAAATGGAAATAATGTTTCTAACAAAAACTGAAATACAATAACAACTTATTGGCTTAATAAATTTGCCTATAGGCATTGCTAAACTATAAGTTTCTATGGCTAATGTAGCAACCTTTGCTTCATTTTCCACACATAGAATTACTTATCTTTGTTTAGCTTTCTACTTCTGCTTGGTCCCTTCATAAATCTATATATTTATGATAACCAAAGTCGATATGCAACCCAAGTAGAACCTTAATTTAAAGAAAAATTTATTTTAAATCATGAACAAATTTGTATTTTTAACCAAAACTTCACTAAGCTTCTTTGGTTAGCCTCTGCAAGATGCTTCTCGCAGTTTCTTTTTAGTGTCCAGGCTTATTGCAGTGGAAGCAAACTTCTTTGATATCCGTATCAGTTTTGTTCTTATTATCCTTTGTTTTTGCCTTTTTATTTACCTTCTTTGAATCGTTCTTCTTTTCAGAAGATCATTTGGCCCCTACCAGTAAGACATGGTCGTTGGAAAGTGACTCTCAACATTTTTCAATATGTTAAGCAAATCAGCTAGGCTGATATCTAGCATGTTCATATGAAAAATTCAAAACAATTAATGAAAGGAGTTAAAGGAGTGAGTGCAAGATCAAATCTTGGCTTAACTCTCCATCCATGACAAAATTTGTTGTCCTAATTGATCAATCAAATTGATAATGTTAAGGACTTTTATCTGTACTGTAGTGTCATTGGTCATTCTAGATCGGAAGAGCTCCTTAGATATCTGATATCTATTAGTCCTACTTTCCTCACCATCAACTACTTGATGTGCAGGAATATAGTAAGAGCATCTATAGTTTCATGCTGACGCTGAAGCTCGTTACTCATAGATACGAGCATGATGCATTAAGTCAACTGTGCATCATCTTGCCACTTTCTAAAAGTAGCAATCTCTTCCTCAGAGGCATTGTCTGCAACCATTGCAGGGATAGACGTATTAAGGACATAAGATAGCTTTTCAGCCGTGAAAACTATTCTCAAATTCCTTAACCAATCCGTTTAATACGGTCTGATTAAATAGCATCTAATATGCTTCGCAGTGATAGTAATTTAGACATTGTAAAATTTTGTAAATGAATTTATTCTTAACAACATTTTAGCATACATTCTTTTATTAATTACGAAAATAAATTAGGTCTTGTTTTAAATTGGTATCTCCCACTATTTTCTTCAAATTATATTACCCTCAATATATATAGTTCGGCAATATCTAATTAAAGATATGCTAGTGAGAATAAGAATCCCATTTCAAATGTATATAGCCTTGTGTGTGCACAACAAACTATATATAAATAAATAGGTAGACAACTCTTGTCAATTACATCAACTATGTAACTCCTTGTATTTTGTCTCTTAAATCATAATGGTCAAGTGTGTGCACATCCGAACTAAAATGATTAAAGTTAAGTCAGACCCAGCATTTTCATATAAGTAAAGAGAAAACTACAGCCCTTGTGTGTACACAACAAAGCAGTAATGTTCAATTCCTTATAAACATCATATGTAATAAAAACAACGTCTTAAATATTTAATACTAGCCTTGTGTGTGCACAACAAACTCATATTAAATATTCAATACTCTATTGTTTCTATCATGCTAGAAGGCGACGTTCGATATTCCAAATATCTTTGAACGTTACAACTTAATATAAAATATTTGAGGGGTTTGTTATTAATTTGTCTCATCTTGTTTAGCGTGCATGCACATATATATATAAAATACGCGTCATATTAATTAACATGTGAAGCATGTTTGCATAATATATAATATATATAGTATAAGCGTGCACATATATAATACTATATTCTACCTAGATTGATTATAGACTTTTATTCTAGTTTGGTTCACTAGAGTCACCAAGTGAACCAAAAGGTCAAAACCCCCAAGGGGGTGCAAGAATTAATATTTAAATATAACTATTACATTTAAACACAAGAAGCTTCATTACAAAAGCGGGTCTTCAAAGCGGTCCTTGATCCTTGATCTCCAATTCTTCAAAATTAATTCTAACTATTCCTATTACAAAAATATTTAAAATAAATAGAAACCTTGATCGTGATCGAGGAGAAGTACATAGGAGGAGATAAAATTTACATTAAGAAAGAATTAGAAGAAGGCGAGGTAGATGAGCCCATTTAATAAAAACTCATACATTCATGCATCCAACTAAAATAAAATCCAATCACATTAATTGATAATTCATAATCAATCCCATTTATTATCATACACATCACCATATGCATCGATAAATAACATTATCTCATGAATAATAAACATTCAATATATATATTGATATCATTTAATGGGCAAATTTAGTTAGTATAAAATCTAATTTTGAATCAAAATAAACTCCTTTATTTTAATCCAAATTTAAATCAAAATAAACCTCTTTTATTTTAATTTATCCTATTTTGAATAAAATAAACTATTTATTTTAATCAAAATCTTTAATCAAAATAACTCATTTATTTTAATTAATTATGGAATCCAATTCCAAAAATAAAAAACTTTATTAAAGGAAACACGGATTTTCATTCCTATTCACAAATAAACTCTTTTATTTTGAATAATATGAAATCTTATTTCATATATAAATAAACTCCTTTATTTAAAGAAATTAGGATTCTCTCTACATTCACAAATAAACTCTTTTTTATTTTGAATAATATGAAATTTTATTTCATATCTAAATAAACTCTTTTATTTAAGGAAATATGAAATCCAATTTCAACTCTAATTAGTTATCATGAAAACCAATTCCAACTCTAATTAGTTAGCATGAAATCCAATTTCAACTCTAATTAGTTATCATGGAAACCAATTCCAACTCTAATTAGTTAGCATAAAATCCAATTTTTTTAATTAAAATAAACCTTTTATTTTAAAATTAAAATAAACTTTATTTTAATTAAAAAATATTATATATGACATATGACATATGTACTGTACTAACCACGTTGCCACATTGCCATATGTATTAACCATGTTAAGTAACATATAAATATATATAATATATAATATATACTAACCATTTGAATCTCACCAGGAATTAATCTCCCGAGTCCCTTTTATATATGTATACATATTAACATGATTCTAATATTATATATATATATATATATATACACGGGGAAGTTCACAAGCATAATACTAAAGTAGCATAAAAACCTTAAGTAGCATAACTATTTAAAAAGATAAAAACCGAGCCTTTCTTCTTTTCCCAAATCCCAGCCCTAGCCCAAAACGCGATTCCACACTTCTGCAATTCCCATTCTGCGATTTTCTCTCTCTTAGCAAAACAGGTATGTGATTGTCTCTCTCTTCTCTCCAAAGACGATTTCTTCTCATACCCAAGCCCTAGATTCGCGATTGTCTCCAAATGCTTCTCTAAGATTCACGATTCGCGATTCGCTGTGCCCTAGATTCACGATTCAACGAACAAAAGCCCTGATAGTGTCAAACTCCATGATTTTTCCTTTCCTAGCTTTTCAATCTCATTAGTGAATCGAAGAACCTCATACATTGCACGACACCTGAGCCTCTCGATTGAATTGGGGACATCATTATTGGAAGAGGCGCGAATCAGTGTGCGTAAATTCTATCACTTTCTTGCGTCTTAATAATGTAAGTAGCTGTCCTTTATAATAACTGGGCTGCAAAAAAACACCCATTGTTAGAGGGGTTTTTTCTTGCGCATTAACACCCATCGGTATTTTGATATTAGTTTGGAAGAATTTTGTGTATGTGAGTTCCTCTGTGATGATATGCCCTGTAATTCGCCACCTCTGTGATGATATGCCCTATAACAGTTCGGTATTTTGATATCAGTTTGTGTATGTATTGTCTTACTTTGTGATGATATGCCTTAAAGCCTTTGACTGAGAATAATGCACTACTGTTTTAATTTCTTAGTCATCTTGCTTGATTGCTTTAATCATATCATAATTTAATTGTCTGCTTGATACTAATCCACTAGAGGGCTATATTCACATTATTTGAACATTTGATGATTTTTGATATCAGGTATAATGGATGACATGGACCATGAAATAGGGAGTTATGTGGATAATGTAGAAATGAATTTGGAAATAGACATGAATGAGGATAACTTGAGTTCAGAGGGGTTGAATGTGAATAATACTAACACTTTTGTCTACTATCCTCAAGTTGCTGATGAGTTTACGCCTAAGCTAGGTCAAGAATTTCAAACATTAGATGAAGTTCACACTTTTTACAGTACATATACAATGCATGCTGGTTTTAGTGTACGGAAGTATCATGAGACAAAAAGGCGGGAAGTGATGAGATTTGTAGAAAGGAGTATGTGTGTTATAAGCAAGGAAAGGGCAAACAATTAGCCGATGTGGTTGTAAAAAGAAAGCGTGGATCGACAAAAGAAGGTTGTACTGCAAGAATTGTAGTGGTAAAAAGAAATGACTTATACGTAATTAAGAAAATTGAGGAGGGTCATTCTCACCCATTGTCAACCCCACATAAGAGGCATCTTTTACGATCGCATCGTAATGTATCAACTGCACAAAAATCTTTGAGTCAACAACTTGGCATGGTGAATATACCATAATGCCAACAATACAATTTTCTTGCAGTTCAGGCGGGAGGGTTTGAAAATATTGGTTGCACACAACGAGATTTGTATAACTTTGAAAGAGACAAGCGCAATGAGTTAAAGGGACATGATGGTGATATGTTGAATGAGTACTTACAGTTAGAACAACAAAAGAATCTTGCTTTCACTTTCACAATTGACACAAACAATGAAAACAGGATTACTCGTTGTTTTTGGGCCGATGCAAGTTCTAGACGGGCTTATAGCTTTTACGGTGATGTTGTCATTTTTGATACCACATACAATACTAATCGTTACGGAATGATATTTTCACCACTATTGGGAGTTAATAACCATGGGCAAACTACTGTATTTGGTTGTGATTTCTTAAGTGATGAGACCATAGATACTTTTGTTTGGCTTTTCAAGTGTTTTTTGGAAGCAATGCTAGGTGATGCCCCTGTGATGATTATCACCGATCAAGATCCGGCTATGACAAATGCAATTTCACATATCCTTCCTAGTACATTTCATAGGTATTGTAGTTGGCACATTTTGACCAAATTTTTAGAGAAGATTGACTCGGTAAAATTCAAGGATTATTATAAAGAGTTTGCAGATTGCATTTGGAATTCGGAGACTGTGGAAAAGTTTGATAGCACTTGGGTGGAGTTGTTGGAGAAAAGTGGGTTGAATGGTAATAAATGGCTACAATCAATGTATGACATCCGTTCTAGATGGGTACCTGCACATGTGAATCATGTTTTCTCAGCCGACATGTCAAGTAGCTATCGAGCGGAGAGTTCTCATTCATTTTTTAAAAAATTTGTTTCTAAAAAAAATTCTTTAGTGGATTTTATGATTCAATTTGGTCGGGGCCTTCAACATCAACGACATGTAGAGTTGGTTTCGGATAACAAAGATTTGGTTGAGAGGCCGAGAATCAAATATCGTCATGAATTTTTAGTGCAAATGGTTGACATTTATACACACTCTATATATTATAAATTTGAAGAAGAGTTGTGTGAGAGTTTGAATTATAGGTTTGATCTTATGAAAGAGGATGTCAACTACCATGTCTATAAGATTTATAGAAGGAATGTTAACAACTGTAAAGTAAGAGAAATTCATTACGACAAATCTGGAGATTATGCATCATGCACTTGCAAAAAGTTTGAGAGTTCGGGAATCCTATGTCGACATGTGATAGCTTACTTGAATAAGTATCATGATCTTGACAAATTGCCTACAAAATATATTTTGAAGAGGTGGACAAAGACTGCAAAATCAAGTGGTGTAATTGATACTAATGGTATGGCGATAAAAGATGACAAGCCCTACTTACTCTTGCGGAGTCAATTGATTCAACAATCCTTAGATTTCAATGATAGGGCTCTCACAAATGAAGAAGCGACAAATGTTTTAAAAGAATGTTTTGGTGTTGTGGATAAAAAGATCAATGATATTATTAGAAACAATGGTTCCACAAGAAACAATGAAATGGAATGTGGTGGAATGAGTGTATCCAAGTCGGTTAACAAGACATGTACCCAAGCGGAGAGTTACATTGAGCCAAACCAATTGTGGCAAAAGGCTGAAGGGCGGCAAAGAAAGGGCTTTGGGTAAAGCAAAAAATTCCAAGGGTAGACGTTGTAATGGATGTGGCAGAGTTGGTGTGACACACGATAAAAGAAATTGTCCCATGCTTAATAATCAGTAAGTATTTTGACTGTGTCGGCATGTTTAAATTTGAAGTTTGCTATTTGTTTAAATTTGACTTTGTAATTTGTGTAAATGTAGAACTGGAGCATCAAATGATGATGATACTCAGGATCCAAGTGTAGATGACGATGATAGTGATTCACCACTAGGTGCAACTGAGATCCAAGTGTAGGTACTAAAGTATTTTTTTAACATTACAATCAAGTCATATTGTTCTGTACACATGATAAATGGCAAGGCAGTGTGCAGCAGAAACTAGCTAGGCAGTGTACACATTAGAATCAGTTTATTTTATGAACCTGCATTTTTTTTATGAACTCAAGTGCCAAGGGACTGAGACCATTACCATTAAAGTCATGCTTCTCCCATTCAGTATTGCATTAAATTAAAATCCCAAAATTGTTCTGTGATATGTCCATTTAGTCCTGTTTTTGGGGTGCACCTAGCTAACTAATAACCATAATAACATTGTTTAGAATAACGACAACATAATAATAATGATAATGGTACCACTAATAATATGGTAAGGTTAGTATGTTTTATGAAACTTTGCTGGAGTGAACTTTCAATAGTGCTGGAACTTTGTTAATCTGATTGTTGGTTGGATGCAGATTGTAAATGAGGAACTCGTTAAGCTGATGGGTGGAGAGGCTTCTGAACTGGTCTTTGCCAAATCTGGCCCCACTGTAATTTTTTTGGCAGGTCTACAAGGTGTTGGAAAGACGACTGTTCATGTCCGCAGTTTTTGGTTACTTGCAGTGAAGTTTCTGGTTACTTGCAGTGAAGTTTTTTAGTCAGAATGTAATAGTAATAGTTTGAATTCAGTAAGACTAGCTAGTGTATATGTTTGAATTCTATGACTATGAGTAATGTGAATTCTAAGCAATGAGTTAGTCTTTTTGGTCAGAGGTGAAGCAGATGAATTCTATGACTATGAGTAATGTGAATTTCCCTGCTTTGTGTTATTATTTTTGTATCTTATTATTTTTGTATCTCTCTTGGGAGGCTGCTTTGTGTTATTTATTGAATTGATAGAAATAATTATTTAGTTACTTGAACAATGAGGAGAAAGACTCGAGTAACTGGGCAATATTGATAGCATGATTTGATCGGGTATTGGCAGAATTAGAGAATAACAATTGTAACAGATGTATATGGTTCTAACAACTTTTTTATTTTTCCCTTTGTAGAAAAAGATGTTGTATTGTTGTAATTATGCAATTTCGAGGAGTTTCCACGGTCTTGTTCTATAAATTAAAAAAACAACTCCCTCCATCTCAATTTACGCCCCCCTTTCCTTTCTTGGATGTCTCAAATCCTTGTCACCCTTGGTTTAACTTATTTAGATTACACTTCCTTCATGCCATTTTTTCTTGTCTTTATTATACCAAGTCCTAATTTACTAAATTCCACTTTGACTATGTCATCATTTCTATGAATTCTATCTGCAACTAAATATGCTTCTTTCCATTTGTGCAGTCCCAAAATGGGTTTCACTTGCCCTGTATCAATAAGATCTCTAGCTGCATTCCACAAAAGTTCATTACAAATTATACGAAATTATAAATTCCATATATCCTCCAAATCGGTAATTTCATTACATTAAACAATTTCATTACAACACAACTACAACTACATTACAAACAACAAAAACCACAACATGAAAGTAAAAAGAAAAATCGAGTACACCACTTTTTTCTTCAGTCTTTCATTCTTCAATGTCATCTGTGACGCCCCCAAATCCGGGTCTCTTCCAACCCGACAGATGGTGCTACACGGTACTACCATTCATTCATACATTCCATTGAATAGTCTCAAAAGGACTAATATAACCTCTATATAATCAAAATAATATTACATTCCCCAGGTTCTTTGTAACCCTTTCAATTGTTCTTGTCATAATATCAATATATTACAAACATTCATCCTATACTATTACATAAGTATGCTATGGGTTCGTCTTCGCCTTGCCTTTATCCTTGTCAGAGCCTTCGGTCCGCTCGATTTTAGCTGTGTTCATATGGTTCAAGCAAGAGTGAGCATGACTAGCTCAACAAGTACTATAATTCTAATAAACAACATGCTTGAAACATAGAACTTGTATATCTTCAATAACTGAACAATAGTTACGAAGTACTATCGATAATTCAAAATATCACTTCTTTTCCTTCAAAATGTTTTCCAATAATATTCAGTAGAATAACAATTATGGCTCAAGTCAATGAGCATTCATAAGTTCTTTTAAAAAGGACAACCGAGCACTAAGTCAAGTAAGTCCAGAAGCATAGCTTACGAGCACTTCCGGTGATCATTTCATAGTACTCTATGTTGATCAACACTACATTCATTAAACGTATGTACGTTTAAGTTGTGGCAACCTCACGTGCCTGTCGTTAAACGACAAAAATATTTTAGCATACTTGGTCTTCGATTGAAAACCATGCCAATATAACTTGGTAACACAAATCATGCTTGACAGATTCATAATATAAGTCTAGCCGAAAGAATTGGCTTTGACTTCATCATTTAAAAACTTCATGTGAAAGAATACATGAATTACACGACATCATCGGAAGCTGGAACAAGGGTTAGAATACTTGCCTTGATTGCACGCCTTCTTGATTAACACACGTACAATTTAAGTCTCTATGATTCTACAATACATAATCATATAACGTACCACATTAGGTCTTTATATAATCAAGTATGTATACTATTATATTTTACCCTTCATCTCAATGTAAATCCTGACTTAGATTCGTTATTAGGGTTTCTGGCTTTCATTACGTCATTCACATTCCGTTCATCTTCGATTGATTATTAACTCTTAATCAACATGCATTAGTGTCTTACAAGTACCTTACAATGTCTTAACCATGTTATGATTACATTACTATTAAGTTCCATTTCCTTCTACACTTGAAAACATTCTTTACTATCAATTTCTTGTATTCAGCCATTGTATGGCCACCAATTACTCTCCGTGTCTCATATTGACTGCGGCAGTGAGTTAGCGATGTACAAGGTTTTGACCTCATGATTGCTGGTACGGGCCTCTTAAACTTTGAGTCGTCAGCGCCATGACTTTCACTGTGCCTCAGACAATTATGTAGTTTTTAAAATTTTACGAACTTCTCAGACGCATAACTTCTTCGTTTTAAATCCGAATTAGTCCGTTCAAAAGCCTACGGTTCACAAATTTCATAATCTACGCGTTCATGCAAGAATTTTATCTATTTGACTTCGTTTTCTAAAATTTCACCTATGAGTTCATTTTTATCGAAAACGATAAACGTTCGTGAACGTTCAACGCTCGTTTCTTCGTTTCAAGTCGGAATCCGGTCATTTTCGAGTCCGCAACTCTATAATGACTAATATGACTTTTCTCCATCGAAAACCAATGTTTCCGACTTCAAATACAAAATACGACTTCCATTCCGAGAATTTTACGAATTCGACGATAATCGTCTAATCGTGTGAATTCCGGCAAAGTTTCATTACTAAGCATTCTAAGTAGATTTTAACCAACACATGATCATTACAAGTTTCTTATTACACCAACTTATAATCAAAGTAGGTTTTGACTCATTTACATATGTCACTAACTTATTCAACTTATGAACTATAAATCTTCATGCTCATGACTTATTAATAACTTAAGTCCACTAATCAATGTTCTCATGCCATAATCAACATACTAATCATCATATGACAACTTATAATAAGTTCTTCATGGCTCTAGCAACTTATTAATGTTCAAGTTGCTTATTCAACTTATTCGGCCTAAGTTCATTCTTTATTAACTTATTACATGATCTTAGCATACATGTTCATTAATAACACTTCCCTTATCAACCTATTCTATTAGAGATGAAAGAATATTGAACACAAGATCAATACCTTTGAAGTCTAACTTCTTCTTCTTGGAAATCTAACAAAAGAAGCTTTGGCTTAAAAGTGCTTATTTTCTCTACCAAATAAGTGGCTTATACTTGAGAGGAAAGTTGGATGAAAATAATAACCCTCAAAATGAAATGAAGCTCTTGTATTTATAGGCAACTAAGGTTAGGGCATTTTAGACATTAAATCACCCACCTCCTTATTACACCTCCTCATTTCCACCTCCTCAATCATCCACCTCCTTACTATTCATTGTGTGCTCATCACTTCACTTGCTCACCACACATTATGTTTGCCCATCAAGCTTACCCACTTCTCTACTTTGTTAGACCCATGGATCATGGCTTAGTCATTGGGCTTGCTAATTAATCTAGCTTCTCTCTTAATGGGCTTATGCTACAATGGTTTGGGCTTATGATAATCAAACATTTGGGCTTGATTGTCACTTCTATTGGACTTCTATTAATAGACTAATAATACTATAAGTCCATTACCTTAGATTCAACAACTTAACAAATATACACCACATATACTCTTCGTATGCCATCTCGTATATCATTTCGTAATATACGTTATTTCATTCTTCATACATAATAGTACAATACATCGTATTATACTTACATCCATTACTTCATATAATGAATACACATTATATAATTACAACTATCTTCCTTTAACGCTTAATAACCTAACATTCCCAAATTAAGTCCGCATGCGAAACATTACGTTTTCCATACTTAGGTTATTATTACATAATCAATATCACCTCGATATTATAACATTACGTATTTCTCGGAAGTTCAAAAATAATTCTGAAAGCGAAATCGATGAATAGTGTTTTTAGGAAAATTTCTCGGAAAACTTTTATTTTCGCTTTTAGAAATTCAAACACTTTAATTCTCTCACGTAGTTAAAATACTACTGACGTTAAGCGTTTCTAGGTTATAGAACGACATTCATCTTCCCAACACGTAATAATAATAAATAATATTATTTTATTCATTATTAAAAGTAATTACAAAATGTTCGATTTTCCGGGGCGTTACATCATCTCCTCAATTTTTTTCACCAACTCTTGATTTTTCTTTTCTACAATAGCTTTGTCATTTTTGGCAGTGACGCAAACAATAGTCAGCTCGTTAATCCTTTCATTCAAAATTTCTATTTCAGACTTCAATTCATTATTTTCGCGATAATACTGAGCAATTCTTGAGCCCGGTGACATTGGTGGATCAATCCATTCAAACGAGTTGCATGGTATTGTTTTATAATTTGGGCAACCAACAAATCGTCTCCCGGGATTTGTTTTGGTCCATGAAACCTTCACAGGTGAAGAAACTCCACATTTGCAACTGCGTGATGAACTCCCTGATGAATTTGTGCTCATGACTGGGGAGAGGGAATTAAGTAGTGTTAATACGTTGCCAACATAAATATAGCCCTAAATATATATTCATCACATGGAAAATCTAAGGTGCACAATTGAATGTACAACTGTTAATTAAGTTGCTGAACTAACTACCATTTTTTCAGCGAGAAAGAACACTAAAGTAACTCAAAATGAAAATATTTTTCCCAAAATTATTTTAGTCATGCATATGTTGAACCCGATTATACCAATTATAACAAAAATGAAAATAATAACAAGCTCAGTTTCTGCCCCTAGTTCAATTTCATAACTCAGTAATTCATACCACCAATTCCATAACTCAATATTCTGAAAATTATAATTTCACAATTTAACAAACCACCCGCTTGTACTCAACTAAGCTCCAGTATGCAGTCAATTTGTGTTGTAAAGCCACCGAGAATAACAATTTGAATAATTTAACCAGGCCATAAATTGATTATGATTAAAGAATACTAACGGATTTATAATTTAAGATTATTTATGATCTTAGAGAGAACGTAGTTGAGAAGCTTTGCCTAAATCGCATACCTGCTGTGCGAAGGAAAGTTAGGGATCTTAGAGAAGCATTTGGAGAGAATCGCGAATCTAGAGCTTGGGTATGAGAAGAAATCGTCTTTGGAGAGAAGAGAGAGACAATCACATACCTGCTTTGCGAAGAGAGAGAAAATCATGAGAATGGGAATTTTGAAGTGTGGAATCGCATTTTGGGTGAAATGGGATTTGGGAAAAAAGAAGAAAGGCTCGGTTTTTATCTTTTTAAATAGTTATGCTACTTAAAGTTTTTATGCTACTTTAGTATTATGCTTGTGAACTTCCTGTATATATATATATATATATATATATATATATATATATATATATATATATATATATATATATATAATATTAGAATCATGTTAATATGTATACATATATAAAAGGGACTGGAGATTAATTCTGGTGAGATTCAAATGGTTAGTATATATTATATATATTTATATGTTACTTAACGTGGTTAATACATATGGCAATGTGGCAACGTGGTTAGTACAGTACATATGTCATATGTCATATATAATATTTTTTAATTAAAATAAAGTTTATTTTAATTTTAAAATAAAAGGTTTATTTTAATTAAAAAAATTGGATTTCATGCTAACTAATTAGAGTTGGAATTGGTTTCCATGATAACTAATTAGAGTTGAAATTGGATTTCATGCTAACTAATTAGAGTTGGAATTGGTTTCCATGATAACTAATTAGAGTTGAAATTGGATTTCATGTTTCCTTAAATAAAAGAGTTTATTTAGATATAAAATAAAATTTCATATTATTCAAAATAAAAGAGTTTATTTGTGAATAGGAGAGAGAATCCTAATTTCTTTAAATAAAGGAGTTTATTTATATATGAAATAAGATTTCATATTATTCAAAATAAAAGAGTTTATTTGTGAATAGGAATGAAAATCAAGTGTTTCCTTTAATAAAGTTTTTTATTTTTGGAATTGGATTCCATAATTAATTAAAATAAATGAGTTATTTTGATTAAAGATTTTGATTAAAATAAATAGTTTATTTTATTCA
Source organism: Panax quinquefolius (assembly GCA_020205615.1). Classification (NCBI taxonomy): domain Eukaryota; kingdom Viridiplantae; phylum Streptophyta; class Magnoliopsida; order Apiales; family Araliaceae; genus Panax; species Panax quinquefolius. Next base: position 21,043,398 of record CM035168.1, on the reverse strand, counting down.
AAATAGGATAAATTAAAATAAAAGAGGTTTATTTTGATTTAAATTTGGATTAAAATAAAGGAGTTTATTTTGATTCAAAATTAGATTTTATACTAACTAAATTTGCCCATTAAATGATATCAATATATATATTGAATGTTTATTATTCATGATATGAATGTTATTTATTGATGCATATGGTGATGTGTATGATAATAAATGGGATTGATTATGGACTATTGACCAATGTGATTGGATTTTATTTTAGTTGGATGCATGAATGTATGAGTTTTATTAAATGGGGTCTGCGTACCTCGTCTTCTCTAATTCTTTCTTAATGTAAATTTTATCTCCCTCCTATGTACTTCTCCTTGACTGCTGATCAAGGTTTCTATTTATTTTAAATATTTTTGTAATAGGAATAGTTAGAATTAATTTTGAAGAATTGGAGATCAAGGATCAAGGACCGCTTGAAGACCCGTTTGTAATGAAGCCCGTGTTTAAATGTAATAGTTATATTTAAATATTAATTCTTGCACCCCTAGGGTTTGACCTTTTGGTTCACTTGGTGACTCTAGTGAACCAAACTAGAATAAAAGTCTATAATCAATCTAGGTAGAATATAGTATTCTATATGTGCACGCTTATACTATATATATTATATATTATGCAAACATGCTTCACATGTTAATTAATATGACGCGTATTTTATATATATATGTGCATGCACGCTAAACAAGATGAGACAAATTAATAACAAACCCCTCAAATATTTTATATTAAGTTGTAACGTTCAAAGATATTTGGAATATCGAACGTCGCCTTCTAGCATGATAGAAACAATAGAGTATTGAATATTTAATATGAGTTTGTTGTGCACACACAAGGCTAGTATTAAATATTTAAGACATTGTTTTTATTACATATGATGTTTATAAGGAATTGAACATTACTGCTTTGTTGTGTACACACAAGGGCTGTAGTTTTCTCTTTACTTATATGAAAATCTTTGGGTCGACTTAACTTTAATCATTTTAGTTGGATGTACACACACTTGACCATTATGATTTAAGAGACAAAATCTGAGGAGTTACATAGTTGATGTAATTGACAAGAGTTGTCTACCTATTTATTTATATATAGTTTGTTGTGCACACACAAGGCTATATACATTTGAAATGGGATTCTTATTCTCACTAGCATATCTTTAATTAGATATTTAGAACTATATATATTGAGGGTAATATAATTTGAAGAAAATAGTGGGAGATACCAATTTAAAACAAGACCTAATTTATTTTCGTAATTAATAAAGAATGTATGCTAAAATGTTGTTAAGAATAAATTCATTTACAAAATTTTACAATGTCTAAATTACTATCACTGCGAAGCATATTAGATGCTATTTAATCAGACCGTATTAAACGGATTGGTTAAGAAATTTGAGAATAGTTTTCACGGCTGAAAAGCTATCTTATATCCTTAATACGTCTATCCCTGCAATGGTTGCAGACAATGCCTCTGAGAAAGAGATTGCTACTTTTAGAAAGTGGCAAGATGATGCACAGTTGACTCAATGCATCATGCTCGTATCTATGAGTAACGAGCTTCAGCGTCAGCATGAAACTATAGATGCTCTTACTATATTCCTGCACATCAAGTAGTTGATGGTGAGGAAAGTAGGACTAATAGATATCAGATATCTAAGGAGCTCTTCCGATCTAGAATGACCAATGACACTACAGTACAGATAAAAGTCCTTAACATTATCAATTTGATTGATCAATTAGGACAACAAATTTTGTCATGGATGGAGAGTTAAGCCAAGATTTGATCTTGCACTCACTCCCGGACTCCTTTCACAATTGTTTTGAATTTTTCATATGAACATGCTAGATATCAGCCTAGCTGATTTGCTTAACATATTGAAAAATGTTGAGAGTCACTTTCCAACGACCATGTCTTACTGGTAGGGGCCAAATGATCTTACGAAAGAAGAAGCGATTCAAAGAAGGTAAATAAAAAGGCAAAAATAAAGGATAATAAGAACAAAACTGTTACGGATATCAAAGAAGTTTGCTTCCACTGCAATAAGCCTGGACACTAAAAAGAAACTGCGAGAAGCATCTTGCAGAGGCTAACCAAAGAAGCTTAGTGAAGTTTTGGTTAAAAATACAAATTTGTTCATGATTTAAAATAATTTTTCTTTAAATTAAGGTTCTACTTGGGTTGGATATCGACTTTGGTTATCATAAATATAGATTTTTATGGAGGGAGAAGTAGAAAGCTAAACAAAGATAAGTAATTACATGTGTGGGAAATGAAGCAAAGGTTGCTACATTAGCCATAGAAACTTATAGTTTAGCAATGCCTATAAAGCAAATTTATTAAGCCAATAAGTTGTTATTGTATTCCGGTTTTGTTAGAAACATTATTTCCATTTTATTGTTGGACAATAAAATTTTTGGTATTATATTTAAGAACAATTGTTGTTCTATTTATAATAATAATGTTTTTATATAAATGAAATATTACTTAATGGATTTTGTGTACTTGACTTACGTGAAAAATTATTTTGTAAATTGAACAAACTAGTATAAGAAAAGGAGATGATCATTCAAAGAGTTGAACGTGTGTATTTGCTGAAATACAAGTGTGAATTATTTGAAAGGTTCAAAGAATTTAGAAGTGAAACAAATTGGAAAAGTATTAAGATTCTTTGATTAGATCAAGGAATAAATACTTGTGCAATAAGTTTCTAGATCATCTCAAATGATTTTCTCATAATGGACGCCTCCTAATATGTAAGAATTGATTGATGTATTTGAAAGAAAAAATTGTACCTTGTTGGACATGGTATGGTCCATAATAATTTTACCGATATTCCAGTATCATTCTAGGGTAATGCCCTAGAAATGGCTGCATATCTACGAAAAGGTAACCTCAAAATCTAGCCCCAAGACTCTATAAAAGTTATGGACAGGGAGGATTCCTAATCTTAAGTATGTTAAGATAAGGGGTTGTCCAACTTATGTGAAAAGGTTTCAAAAGAATAAGTTTGGGACAAAATTTGACAAGTACAGATTTGTGGGACATCCTAAAGTAAGTTTAGGGTATATGTTCTATAATCCTACTTAGCAAAAAGTGTTTATTGTGAAACACACTACCTTCTAAGATAAATGTGTTTATCATTAAAGGGGCTAGTGGGAGGATAATAGATCTTGAAGAGTTCAAGAACCATAAATCACTATAAGTCAAATAAGAGGAACATGTAGATAGACCTATTGTACTACAAACGAATCATAAATCTGGAATAGTACCGAAGATACTTGGGAGGTATGAATTCATCATAGATGATGATGATGAGGTACGCATCATAGAAGATGATGATCCAGTTACATACGATGAGGTAAGAGTTGTTGACACTCAAAGAAATGGATTAAAACAAGCTTCTCAAATATGGAACATTCGTTTTGATGAGACAATCAAAAGAGTTTGATTTTATCAAAAACAAGAATGAACCTAGTGTGTACAAAAGGGTCAGTAGGAGCGTCGTGACATTTCTAGTGTTTTGTGTTGATATATTATGGATAAGGAAGGACTTAGTAACAATCAAAAAAGATAAAGTTGTCTAAACATTCCTCCATGAATGATTTGGGAAGAGTATCTTAATTGGGGATACAAATCTATATAGATAGATTTAAGAGGATGCTCGACTTAACCCAAGAAACGTATTTTCATATGATGCTAAAGTCGTTTAGCATGGCAAACTCCAAGAGATGTTTCATGTTGATGAGCTATGGAGTGTATCTCTCTTAATAGTCCCCATAGACTCCTGAAAAGAGAGATCGCATGAGTGACAATCATGTATACAATGAAATATACGAGACCTGATGATGATCGGTCATATTCTGGAGAAGATCACTGTAAGACAATGAAAAATATCTTAAAGTACTTTACCGACACTAAGGATGTGATCATATTTATGGTGGGTCTGAATTAAAACTAGAGGGCTTAACAGACTCAAGTTTTTTTTTTTCAGACAGACCAAGACGAAAGAAAATCCACTTTAAGGTAAAGTGTGAGACCCCAAAGCTAGCTCATCCGATACTTCTCTAATATAGTTCCCATAAGCTAGGGCCTTTTGAAGGGAAAATGTGATGCTTGGCATGTTTTCCTTGTCAGGTATATGAATCAAGGAGGCCAACGTTGCTAGTGCATCCGTAAAATCATTCCTATTATAAGGAATGTGTAGAAAGGAGATTTCTTCGAACTCCAAAGCCATCTGTAAAACTTGTCGATGGTAAGGCAGCAAATATAATTCTTTGGTTTGATAGATTCCCGTGGATTATTTGATTACCAATTCGGAATCCCCAAAGATAGTTAACCGTCTAATGCCCATTAAGCGGGCAAGTTTTAGCCCCATGATACAGCCTTCATACTCAGCTGTGTTGTTGGTCCGATAAAGCGCAATTTTTTATGACGGATATCGCTGCTCCCCGTGCGGAGACACTAGAACTGTTCCAGCTCTAGAGCCTTCTGTGTTAACAGCTCTATAAAAATACATTTTCCATGTGTGGCATGCATCGTACTGATGGTATTGTTGAACTGCCATTACCCCTTCATCGGGGAAGTATATTTCTAATGGTTTGTAATCCCCTGCAGGTGCGGTGGCCAGTTGATCCGCAATTCCTTGACCTTTGACAGACTTTTGCGTCATGTAGACGATGTAAAATTTTCATAGGATCAACTGCCATCTGGACAGTCGACAATTCAATATGGGTTTACTGAACACATACTTGAGAGGATCCAGCGGGATATGAGATGGGTTGTATGACCATGGAGGTAATGTTGTAACCTCATGGAAGCCCATGCTAAAGCACAACAAGTCTTCTCAATTAGAGTGTACTTGTGTTCACTGATGCTGAATCTTTTGCTGAGGTAATAGATAGCTCGTTCGTGGCCTCTATCGTCTTTCTGCCCAAGCATGCAGCCCATGGAATTATCATTAATGGATAGGTACATGAACAGGGGAACATTATCCCTGGGAGGTACCAAAACAGGAGCATTAACCAGCTGCTCTTTAATAGTAAGGAAGGCTTTCTGACACTCATCGTTCCATTTCATGGAGGAGTTCTTCCTTAACAATTTGAAGATGGGCTCACAGGTTGCTGTGAGTTGAGAGAGATAAACCTATTAATGATGTTGATTCTTCCCAAAAATTCCCGTATTTCCTTCTCTGTCTGAGGAATGGGCATTTCCTTGATGGCCTAGATTTTGGTAGGATCCAGTTCAATCCCTTTGTGGCTGACTAGGAAACCTAACAACTTGCCTGATTTGACACCAAAGGCGCACTTGCCTGGATTTAACTTCAAGTTGTACTTACGCAACCTATTGAAAAGCTTTTTGAGATGGTCTAAGTGGTCTTCCTCCCTTCATAATTTGACGATGATGTCATCCACGTAGATCTCTATCTCTTTATGCATTAAATCGTGGAAAAGAGCCATCATGGCTCGCTGGTAGGAGGGTACGAGAAAGCTATCTTTAAGGCAAGCTTTGTTCAAATCTTGGTAATCCACGCAAACTCGCACCTTTCCTCCCTGTTTAGGCACGGTAACAATGTTGGATATCCACTCCGGATATGTAGACACCATGATAATGCCATCTTGAAATTGTTTCACAATTTCTTCTTTAACCTTTAAACTCCACTCAGGTTACAATCGCCTGAGCTTCTGCCTAACTGGCTTGAATCCTTCCTTAATGGGAAGGCAATGAAGAACAATGTCAATGGACAAACCCACCATGTCTTCATGGGACCATGCAAACACATCCTGAAATTGGGTTAATAGCACAACCATGTCATTCCGTTGGTTTGGGTTAAGTTCTGAACCAATCTGGATTAGCTTAGGGATTTCTAAGGTTCCAAGATTGAAAGAAGTGGTTTGGTCAAGGTTGGGTTTAGGTTTGTCTGCGACCCATTCCTTAATCTCTTGAGGTGTCTCAATGTCCTCTTGTATTTCCATCAAGTTTGAGTCCAACTTTGCATCAAAGTTACAATCCTTATGGAGAGAAGGCACCTCATCAGCAAGTATAGGCACATCTAAATTTAGAGTCTTGAAACAAAATATGCTTTCAGTTAATATATGAAACTGTTTAATCATACACAAGTGTTAGCATGTACTGATAAAATAACTGCTAATACTGTATAGAAAAGTAAGCGATTAAAGTTTTCTACAGGGCAGAGGGATTTTTCTGCCCGTTTTACCCTCGTCGACCAATGCATGGAGTTTTGTTCCAATTGTTTAGGGCAAAGTCCTGATGGACTGCAGTGATGGAGGGATTGTCATTGTCCTCTTTCTCCCGAATGATAACCATGACATCTGGGCAATCATCGTCTGGGATATATCTGTTTGTATGTTTATCATAGACAATGATGTGTATGCCTAACATCATCAAGGCGATGTTATGTTTACGTTTTCGCTCCCTTTCTTCTACTCTAGGATCGGGAATTAGCACCTCTTTTGCTTTGAATGGTACTGGTTTGGGAAATAGCATAGCCATAACATGGGCTGGCTCCTTTACTGGAGACTGTATCAGCTCATGCGGTGCAGATGGAAAAAATCACCGTGTAGCGGGAGCTTGAGGAACCTACTTGTGCTTATGAGGATTCCTATGACTCGAACTGGCAGAATAGCCTAGTCCGACTGTCCCGATTTGACTGGACATTTGAATAGGGTGCTTAATACCCTGCTGATTTTTACCAAGTCCTTGTCCAGGCTGATGACCCAATGACATCATTTCTTGAGTGGCCGACATAACCTCGGCAGAAATCTTAGGCATGGGAAGTGGTGCTCCAATAGGTTGGTATTGTATGTTACTCACTTCCAAGGTATGAAAACTGGCTGGCTCAACTTCTGAGTTGAAGCTGATGATTGGTAGATCTCCTTGTTCAGGACACTCCGGCTCAGCGTTAACAGTGACAAGACTGTTGTTGACAATGTATTTAAGTTTTTGATGTAGTGTGGAGGGAATAACTCCAGCCATGTGTATCCATGGTCTCCCCAATAGCAGGTTGTATCCTGAGTCTATCTTGAGGACGTGAAAGGATACATTGAATGTATTTGGACCAATCTCAATTGGCAGCTCAATCTTTCTGATGGAATTTTGTCGGGATCCATCAAAAGCTTTGATCACCGTATGGCTACTTTGGATCCGTTTGAGATTGACATTCATCTTTATCAAGGTGGCATAAGGACAGATATTCAGAGACGAACCTCCATCTATCAAAACTCCAGATAACATATACCCGAAAGACAAAACTACAATATGCAATAACTTGCAATGACCGGTCCCTTCGGAAGGTATGTTGTCATCAGTGAAGGATATCACATTATTATTGAAAATGTGATCAACCATATGTTGAAATTTTCTGACATCCACTAATTTTGGTAAGTAGGCTTCTTCCAAAACTTTTAATAAGATCTTCCTGTGATCCTCGGAAGAGAAAACCAAGTCCAGTATTAATATCTGATGTGGAGCTTCTTTTAAGCTTAAAACCACCTTGGCTTCATTATGGCCCATAGTGCGGAGGAATTTTTCAATCTTCTCCATGGGGATATTCCCCTTTGCTTTAATGGCGGGCTTCATCACCCTATGAGGAAGATACAGTGGATTTTCCTTTGACATTGTAGCAGTAATATGAGACGTGGATCCTTCAGCTTCTCCATAATTCCATGGAACTTTGTGTAAGCTGACAACAGGATATTATGGTCTGAAAGTTAAAGAAATTGGCTCTGGTGTGGCCACTTTGAAAGGATTGTCAGCTCCTTTGAGTTGAATTTCTTGTATGGGAAATGCTTTGACAGTCTCATCATCCTCGTCGGATATAACTGCTACTGATCCCTTCCATTTTGTATGACATGTATTCCCACTCTCAAGTTGCACAGTGTCGTCGTCTGCAATTTGCAGGACACCGCTATCAATGAAATTTTGAATGAGATGGCGGAGTGCCCATCATTCTTTTGTGCTGTGACCGCGAGAATGTGAATGATATTGACATACTCCATCAGAGTTGAACCATCTTGAACGGGGATTGATTGGAGGCAGAAGGGTGGTAATTCTTCCTTCATTGATTAGCATTTGAAATATCTCCTCCATAGATTGGCCTAGATAGGTAAATTCCCTCTGATTGGAAAAATCCCGACGGGCTTTAGCATTTGCTCTCTTTGCAACCTTATCCTCCATAGCTTCGCTTTCTGCAGGTGAGGTTGGAGCATTCATAACGAAAGGCAGGAGATAAGCATGTTCCTGGCTGATTAATTGGCGTGTGACTTGTTGCTGGTGGGTCACCAGTTCTGCCAATTGCTCAATTTGCTTGCAAAGAACTTTCATCTTTCGTTCCATATTAAATTGGAACTTTGCATAATCCCATCTGTCAACACCGTCTTTGATGGTCTGGGATGATTCACCGTTAAAATTGGAACTCTGTCCAGTGCTCCAACTGATCATGTTGACCTCTTCTTCTTTGTGTTGAGGAAGATTGTTGTCTTTCACATGAGGTTTATCTGGTTTGGTGACCACGATCTCTCCGTTGTTTATTAATTCTCAGATCTTGTGTTTCAAGGCCCAACAATCTTGAGTATCATGTCCAGGTGCCCCGACATGATTAGCACACTTCCGAGTAGCATTAAAACCCTTCCCATTAGGGTTGGCTGGTGGAAGAAGACGTGTGATTTTCTTTTGAGTAATCAGAAGAACAAGAATATTCTCGAGCGAGTCTCCTAAGGGTGTGAACGTTCGAGGGCGCTTTACTTCTCCATTTTTAGACAATGGAGGGTTTAAGACTGTGCTTGGAAAGGGGAGTAGTTTCTCCTCTGTATAGGCATGCTCTGACTGCCTTTTTGACCTTGTAGTATCAAGGAAACATCCTTCTTTTTCTTTTTATGGACCCTCCGGGGGTTGTTTCCATAAGATCCGGACTGGATGTGCTCAACAGTTGCTTTAAGAGCAGCTAGGTCTTGAATTTTACCTAACTCCAATCCCATCTCAGCCATCTCTCTGTGTTTGATCATTTCAGAGAATGGTTTGCCAATACCAGTTAAAACTCTCTCATAGAAAGGAGCTTCCTGTATATCTATGAAAGTCATGACCATTTCTGATTCTGTCATGGAAGGAATAACTTGAGCAGTAAGGCGCCTCCACCTTTGAGCATACTCTCTGAAAGACTCATTAGACTATTTCTTGACCTTGTTAATCTGATACCGGTCAGGAGTCATCTGAGATTGAAAACTATATTTAGTGAGAAAGGAGTGAGCTAGCTCTTCCCAGCTATGGATCTTTGAGTTGTCTAATCTGGTATACCATGAACGGGCTTCTCTAGTCAGACTCTTCTGGAACAGCTGCATTCTGAGCTTCTCATTTTCCGCATACGATCCAAGTTCTCCAATAAACATTTTCAAATGTGTATAAGGATCCCCGAATCCGTCATACTTTTCAAAGTCAGGGGTTTTGAATTTCTCTGGATAATGAACACCAGGAAATATGCAAAGGTCAGCATATGAAACACTTCCATGTATTCCAATCCCTTTGAGAACACGGATGGTTTCCTCCATTTAGAGGACCTTCTTCCTGATATCACCGGTGTCTGGATCTCCTTTGAGATGGGTGTTTTCAGGGTCTTTGTTGGTCATATCCAACTGAGGTTCTGGAATTGTTTTTTCCAAACCTTGAGATCCTCCTTGTCCAGAAGATTCTGTATGTGTAGTCATCTTTGTACCTTGAGTAGACTGATTCAATTCTTTCAGCAGAACAACCAAGTCTGTAATTTATTTACTTACTCTATCAAATTCTTCTCGAGAAACAGGATTAGATTGGTCAGAAGAAGACATGATTGGCTGT